>BMAT01011361.1:0-29435 GCA_019649035.1 Elysia marginata
TATCATTATTATTATTGTTGTTGTCGTTATTATTACTATTACTTTTCTTATTATTATTACTATTACTATTACTATTATTATTATTTTTTTATCATTATTATTATTACTATTATTGTTATTATCATAATCATCATTATTATTATTACCATTATAATTATTATTATAATTAACATCATTAACATCATTATCATTAAATTGTCAATCAATGTTATTATTATTATTAATAAATTTATTTTATTATTATATATATTATTATTACTATCATCATTATCATCATTTTAATAATAACTATTATAATTATAATTATTATTATTATTGTTATTATTTATTTCTATTATTAGTATTACCATCATCATCATCATTTTTATTATTATTATAATAACTATGCATCATTAACATAATTATTATTAAATTGTCAAATCAATTTAGGTCGTAATAAATTTCGTAGCCTATAAAACGCATAATCCAGTATATCTCGAGATATTCCTAAACTGCACAACCCCAACATTCTCTGTCCACCCTTTAATCTGCTGCAAGTGCTGCCTTCCGCTGAATGTTTAGGGATGAATTATTGACCCAAACATCTTTCCTATTAGGTTTCATAATCTTTTTTTATCCTTTGTCATGGAAAATATCACTTGTTAACTCATATGCAAAACGTCATTAAGGAGAAAGTTGTTGAATGTAAAGTTTTAATCCTAGACAAAAGTTGCAGTTTCCAAATCTGTAACTGATGAGTTGAACATCCCTTAAGCTTACCGAGAAGGCTTATTCAGAGTGATGTAATTAGAAGGTACGTTTGGTTCTAAATGGCACAGTGCAATATCGCGTATTTAAAAAAAAATCCACCCCCGCCCTTGAAAAAAAGAAAAAAGCTTTAAAAACTTTATTGTACGTTCAATAAAATTCTAGTATTTTAGATGTTATTTTGAACTGCGATAGAGTATCGCGGTTTTGGGTTTCTCTGTTATCAAGTCACAAATTCCAGTCAAAATCTTTATCACAAAACTAAAAATAATGTCTTCATTTTTAAGATGCAAGAAAGCAAACTATGCGCGTTCATATACTTTTTAGGAATAGTTTTTCTATGGTTGGATTAGTTTTAGAAACAATAAAAAAGAAAGTAAAAAGCGTTTTTATATAGCGCCTAATATGCTCTAGGCGTTTTACAAAGGTTCCTCGACAGACCATTAAGAGCCAAAGTACCTTTCAAACTCACAAAGTAGCAGCAATCACACCGCATCACTCTAGCATTCCGATAAGATCTTTCAGTGCCTATAGTCACGTACTCCTTTAACGCATGAGTTAGGCGAAGTACAGGGCCAAACTTCGACCTGGCGAGAGCAGTACTCGAACCTCAGATCTGTCGGTCCAAAAGCCGCGAGTTAAACACTAAACCTCGAGGCTACACAACAGTGCAGATGCAAAACATTGAAGAAAACTATGGTTTCAACTTTGATAGTTTGACGAATTACTTTTATTGAGAACAATATTGTGCTATTGGTTCTGTTACAAAAAAAATGAAAGAAGAAAAGACTGACACGCGTTGCTATATTGAGATTGTCAAGACTTAGTCTACATAAGGTCCATCAAAACGCTTAAACATGAGGAATAACTTCAAAATGGAATTAAATTTTGTCAGAAGTGCTGTCTACTTGTATATTTGGGGTGGAATACATCGTTGGTTTTAACTACACTAAAATTTATGAAGCAATACTGGCAGTGAAGCAGCTGTTTCGATTTCACAAGAAAACAAAAAGACTTTTCACAACACATCCTTTTTCGTGTTTTTACTCATATTTTTAATGATTTTTTTAAATTGTATCTAAATTAAACGCGTATATAGTGCAAGTAAGTGTCGAGTACAACACTGATTATGCATTTTTGTATCAACTTCTTGTTTTTGCTTCTATTATATAATTATGGCGCTGCCTTTTTAAAAGTTGTATGTAAAGTTTTTACTGATCCTCCAAAAACTAACATATAGATGTAACATAATATACTACTGAGTTTAATTGCATAGTTAACGTCCTCTTATTTAAAACTTTGAAATATACAAGTTCTTTTATTTTATTGAAGGGCTTTTGTGCTTAAAGAAAAAACACTACACTTCATTATTTGTGGAGGCAGGCACCTTTGAGTGTCCCGACGAATAGTGCTTGATTTATGAAAACCTGCGTGTTACCATGGATTTAAACAGAAATATTTTATTTTTTTTATGTCGGTATTTGTCGCATTGTAATTTCCTGGAATTTAATTTTATTTTCCTGAAAGATAAACGATGATTAGACTGCTCCATAGCATAGTACAAGGGTATTTAAAATATTTCTACAAGCAATACAAAATCTCCAAACATGAAAAAAAATATTAAACAACAAAAAACAAGACACGCCTTTGACGCCCCAAACCAGAGGTCTTCTATGACGTCTTAAACAAACGAGAAGAGAGAGAGAGAGAGAGAGAGAGAGAGAGAGAGAGAGAGAGAGAGAGAGAGATTATCAGGTTTGAAGCCTGCAGGGGTTGTTATTGCCAGAAACATTCAGCAAAATATCAGCGACGACGTATCGGGCGCTATCTCGATCTGGGAAAGGTCAATGCCTAAATGCCTTTGAGGAAACTGAACTTATTAGAGAAAGATGCCCTTTTACTGCAGCGCTAATTCCCTTTGCCTCCAGAACTAAACAAACATTTACTCGCCCTCCTTACAGTTTAATTATTTCCTGAGCTGTTTTGACAAAAAGGAAAAAGATTGTCCAGAAAAAAAATGTTTGATTCTGAACTAGGTGAAAATATTACCTCGCACTTGATCTAGTCGGGAGACCGGAAATGAGGCGAGGCAATATAGTTGCAGTTAAAACATAATGTTCTACCACGGAAAATACCCAGTAAAGTGATGTTTAGTGATAATGTTGTTCAGATAAAAACAAAACTTTAAAGCAAACTGATAAAAAGCACAGCTGCATTCTAATACTTTTGTGTGTAGAAAACAACCAAGTTGAGTAGGAGAACTTTTTTTTTTCAAACTAAATTAAATGCATTTTTTCAGTTTCGAAGCATTAAAAATAGCATATTTGTCGTTAAAGATCCATTAACTTTTATTTGTGTTAAAATGCTTATAAGGGAAAAAACAAAATTCAAAACATGGCATTCGGCTCCTTTGCACTGGTCTCATTAGAGAACAGCCATATAGAGCTAGAGGCACAGTGTACTACGCCCTATACTCATATTGCGGTACTCAACACAAAGAATCGGGTTTCTATATTGTTCGATACAGCTTAATGTTTCATCAATGGAGTCTACAACTATTGCTGACAAAATACAACATGCGTGGCTCCTAAGCTGTATACTAGTGTTGGCTTTTTTTTCATGGTAACTGTTAAATACAGCGGCTTTGAAGTAACTGTCACAAATAGAAAAGCACTTACGCACCCTTTACGTTTTTTGCTGTTATTTTGATTAATAAAAAAAATGGATACGAATTGGGCTGTACCGACCTAGTTGGGAATTACACAGGGTTGCGTCAAGAGTTGCCCACTGGTACATTTCGCTTTCTCCTCATGTAGCCGCATACATATATGGCATGACCAAAATATTTGGCACAGACTTTTTGCATCCTTCTACAAAATACGGTGAGGACAGAGGTGTATGGCGAGAACATGTAAAAACATCTACATTGTCAGCTGCCGCAACCAGTGATGATGCTGATAGGTAACAGGTTATAGGTATTTGATGAATTTGTAATTTCATTGCAAGTTTAAACCAAAATGATCACATGTGTCACGCTTTTATGAATGTATGTAAAGCAAACTAAACGGGTATTTAACAACTGCACAACCTCTACTGTTATTTTGTTTATGTCTCCGCTCTGACTTATTTGTAGTGGTTTATGGAAGAGTATTGACGATTTATTGGCAAAATTAGCCTTCTGTTTAAAACGCAATTTGGCATTGCCTTGTAGTTTTTGCGCTAGGTCAGAATTTTTGTCTCTCTTCTTTCCTCTAGAGACTGTAGCCCAGTGATTGTTTCCATTTTCCGAATTGGTGTTGATTTAAATAATATAATCAATCAGAAGATTCCCTTCAGTTCATTCAAACTGTAGAAAGTGAGCACGGTAAGTTTTGTACATGCAAATATACTGTTAAGTACTCAGATTTACAAATTGGTTGATATAGATTAATAACATATTTTTTGCTACCTTACAAAATGGAAAATTAACGATGAATTCATAATCTTTAATGATCATGTTTGGGAGTTATGTGATGTTTATAATAATGCTAACTGTTTTCACATAAACCTATCTCAAGTATGAAGGTTACTGTTAAGGAGTGATGACCCTCTAAACTAAGCGTTAGGGTTTAACCTTTCATATAGTGGCTACTACGTAGTTACGTGTAAAACAGAGACATATTTAGCGTGCGTCTCAATTAAAACCAAAAGACAATTCTAAAAGGCAGCTTTACATTTATTACTTTAAAGGACTAAGAAATCAAAATAGAGAAATACAAAACGACCACGAGGGTCCCCGATACACAATACTTATCACACTGGCACCTGGCACGGGTATTTGACATGGTGGCGTAGGTCCCTCTAACGTCCCTCTCCGCGGCTTCAATCTAAGGCCCCGAGTCCAGCAAGTACTCCATATTATATACACCCCCTGATCCGCGCTCGCTAATTAAAACTCATTCCCACACGGAGGTCAAAGCATGCATACCAAGTCAACTTATACTATCAGCACAATCATCAAAAATACATTAACTCTCTCGATACATTTGTTTTTTAATAAACGCTTTCGCTCCTAACAGTTACAACAAATTCAGATAGTTGTTTAACCCACTTATATGAAAATCGAATTTTTTTCTGATAAAAATACATTTGTTGACAAGCTCTTTTCTCTGTATATTTTAACATTTTTATTATGAAGTTTGTTTTTCTACCGAAAAAAGGTTGAACTTTATTGTGAAGCATAAAAATGCTCATCATTACACAAAATGATTTTAAAAGTTTAGAAAAACTCATGGAATTTCTACCAAATTGTCCAATATGGTTTGCCTTCTGAGAGTTTATGTAAGGTATAATTGTTCGTGTTATCTTTTGAACTATAAGTATTTTGAGTAAAATTGAGCTGTAGATCTAGAACCTTCTCCCTCCTTCCACCCCTTTTCTCGAGACCGGTATAATTTGTCCCTGGTCTTTAAAGTGTTGACTGCTTAAGTATGCTTGTTTTTTTTTTGTAATTTGTTCGGGCGTTTTTTTTTTTTGTGTGTTTCGTTTCGATAGTATTTCTATTTTTGTGATTTGCTGGAAGTCTTATCTTTTCGTGGCTGGGTATCTTTGGATACCCCTTTCTGTTGAAAAAAAATGTTAACGATCTTTTTCTCTTTGCAGTAGATTGTATGCGCTGCAGGCCCGCTCAGAAAGACAAAGCTCATAGAGGAGAAAATCCAAGATGGCTGATGGGCTAACGCGGCGCCTCAAACAATCGTCTGCTGCTGTAAGATCCACGCTACCTATGTGTTTTATTACGTCATACGTTACCGTTCTTGACGCGCAAGGTCTCTCGTATGACGGGCAAATTACGTGTGTTTTCAATCGGCAAATAGTTGGTAGTGAGTGTCTAGGGTTTTCTCGCCCAAACCATAAAGAGCTCGCCTCCAAAAAGAGCTTGTTTGACTTCTCGTCATTGCGCCTGAATCACGCTATTGATTGTATGGACAAGCTGTACCATTTTTTATGGTTTCCATGCAACTCTTCTTGTTTCAAGTGATGTTTAAAAAACTTTGTATTTTTTTTTTTACTTTTGTCTACAATGAGGTTTGAAAACAAAGTCATGGACTTTCAAGAGCGTAGATTACCCACCAATAGTCTGATGTGTTATGCTTTGTCACCTGGATATTCTCTGCTTTTTTATGTCAAAATGTATTGGAAATCTAATGATGTTTAAATTAATAAGGGTTTTTTTTTCGCATTGACCATCATTCCAAGCGATTTAACAATTGGTTAACGCTGTTTAAATCGCAGTTCAACTTTTTCTGCTAGTGTAAATAACCAACCATTTGCTCCTGGGATGCTTTGTGTTGGAAAAGATTTTTTTCCTTCAGAGAATACACGTGAAATTGCTCGCCCCAAAGCAGTTAGCTCGTCGGTTTTGAATGCGGATGTATTAAAAGAAACTGAACAACCAGCAACTGAGAAAGTATACAAATTCAAAACGTGTCTGTAAAAGAGTACATGTGCATGCAGTGAGTGGTCTCTAAAATTGGATTTTCTTTTTTATATTCCACTATACAAGCGAAATATGTTGTAGACTGTTGCCGTTTTTTTTTGCATGTCACCCATGTTAAAAAAAGTCTTGTCAATACTCGAAAGATCAAGTATTTTTTATTAATTTAAATTTACTAAAATAAAAGACTACGTCCTCTTTTTGTTATTTTTATGACCTTTCGCCTCGACATCTTTTGTCAGACCCTTAGGGAGTGTCTGCTCCAAAGTTGCCTGTTTTGAACTTTTCTTCTTTTTTTTTGGTCGAAACTTTCCTTATAATTTAGTTTCTCTCGCATGATAATATAAGAGCATAAATATTTATAAGTAAAAACGTTTTTGTGTTTCTGGTTAACGCAGTTGTCTGATAGACCCTTCTAGAAATTTATAACTTTCTATGACATAGCGTGTTTTTAGTGTACTCATGGATTTTTGTAATGGTTAGGTTCCAGTTGCATTTTTATCACGCACTATATCGTAAGGTCAACTATGGGAATGTTCCATGAACCTTATAAAATCTCTCCAAGAGTAGTTCCCCTTGAGCAATGGTGAGTTTTTAGGCTTAAATTCAGCACTAGACTTATTTGAATAAAGTACCTCGCCCAAAGAAGAGTTCGCTGGCGATCGAACCTTTTGAAATTTCCACTTATGAAAGATTAGCCATGAAATAGGCCCATAGTTTTGTATCTTTTGTCATACGTTGCGGTGCAGATGGGGAAAAAAAGCTTTTTTTGTTTTTATGAGAATACACAATTTTTTTTCATTGGCTCATTGAAGTAGTGATATGTATCCTAGGCATATGGCACATCATAAGTGTTACATAAGATACTAGCTTGAGATAAAAATTTTGCTACTATTACTAAAGTTGTTCTTTTTCTTGTTAATATTGCTGTCATTATTAATAATATTATCATTGCACTAAGGGTATTTTTATTATATTTTGGGGTTATAATTATGACTATTGGTAACAATATTTTTACGTTATTTCTATCACTTTCACGAGAAATATGCTGACAACATACTATGGTCATAATGTCTTTGTCATAGGTAAATTTTTTAAAACAAATTACAGTTCTGTTTAGGAATTATTACCATTCGTCTCGCGGCATAAGTAAATTTTTTTTTTTTTTTTTTACAAAATTACAATTCTTTTGGGGAAATATTACCGTTTCTCTTGCCTCAATGTTTCTATCTTCCTTTATAATTGAACACAAAAACTACCATGGAAATTACTGTATCCGTCATTTATCTCTGATTTTGAAATTCGATCGGTCTTCTTATCATTTCAAACCTCATTTTCGAAGTCATCGATACAGTAATAATAATTTGTAAAAAACTTTGTTCGCTATTATAGCCTGAAAAGAAGCATTGATCTTTTGTTTGTTTTACCTTTTCTCATCTCTTTCAATATCTTTTAGTTTTTTTTCTTTCCTTGTTGTTTCTGCAAATGTTAAGGTTATCGCTATTGACCAGTATGAACACTTTTGCGCATTAAAATTCACCGTTACTACAAGTCTTATCATTATATATAATCAACAATAACTATAAATATTTTGAAATTATACGATGGTTTATAATGATTACACCGTTAGTGTAATACTTAACAAAGTTCACGCCTCCGTCGTTTAAAGTGTTGCTTTTACTTCAAGAAAAGTCTATGCTTCTTTTTTTATAACCTAACACAAGAACAATTATCGATTAGCACTATATCGATCAGTACGTTTCGATTGATATCTTTGATTGACCTATCAATTATTAGTTCAATCCAATTTCAATCTCAATTCACTTTCAAGTTTATTCAGTCAATACAAAGTTACACCCATACATGTGTTGAAAATAAGCGATGCTCAGTCAGGCTGAAATTATTCTAAACTTATGAAAAAAAGTACACATTATAAGGTTATTGTTATATTCTAGTAGAAATCTGAGAACAGTTTAATCGGCATTGCTTAATTCAAACAGACTGATTTGTTAAAAAAAAACAGCCCTAAAAACAGCAATGTGGCTAGGCATTACTACTATTGCTACTAGTATAGATACTGTTATTATTATCACTTGTACAACAGCTCTTTCAACTATTATTCCTAATTATGTAAAAAACTTACTTTGCCACTACTATGGCTATTGTTATTACGGCTAATACTGCCACTATTACTACTTTAATTAAAAACGCATTATTTTTTATCGCAACGATTTATTACCACTAGTAGGATTACTAGTACTAGGATTGGTATAAATAAAATCATTATTACTTTTGTTATCATTGTTAACATTACACAATAGCTAAGCATGTACGGATCTGTCTTCACTCATCTATAATATTTATTTAATTTTTTTTTCGGAATAAAAGCATTTCAAGTTTTTTATGCTTGCAGAAAAAGAAACGATTTTTTTTCAACAACTAAATCTTAAAATACGTCTTTTCAGCTAGCCTTTTTCTTGATTCTTCCACTGAGCTTCTACCCACCCACCCCCACCCACCCCCGGCAAAAAAAAAACACACACATACACAACAGATTCTTGATCTTCTTATTATGGACAGATTGAAAACAGTTTAAAAACCAATATTTATTACAAAGCAAAAAAAATCTAAAACACCAATCTTCCACCCTCTTTCCAAAGAGAAGCACTTTTGTTTGGGGTAATGTCATTTCCGTTTTAGTTGCTATTTTTTTGTGCGCTCACAAAGCAAAAGTGATTCTTGAATATTGAATGAGAGTACGTGTGGTTTGTTTCGTTTTCGCTACGCTTACACAACGAAATAACTATTGACCACCGTCTGTTTTCGTTTTAACTCTCGACATGACCAGCCCCGTTGAACCATCACAAACCAGAGCGGGTAAACATCTGATACTAAACGAAAACAAGGCAAGTCCTGGAGGATTTTGGGCTGTTTGTTCAGCTTTGTAAAACTAAAGGTCAGGAGGCTCTAGGCTTTTTAGACTACAGCTTTGAGTTTTATTGAAGAAATAATATGGAGGGGAGGAGTGGAGACAGACACAGAAGAGCATGAAGAGAAGCCAATTGAGACAACTTGGAGCAATGGACGAAGAAAAGGGTGCACAGAAATGTATAGTTACAGAAGAAAAGGAAAGGACTTTAAAGTTAGGATAAAACGTTTTTTTAGGCAGTGAAACTTTACGAAAAAAGATACTGCCTTCTGAATTTTTGTATCATGTAAGACTCTTTGTTTTCCTAGTCCATTTTAGGACCGTTTCTGTTACAATTGATTAGATAAGAACAATGGCAACTGTTACCTAAATGACCATTGGTTGTCGGTTATATCTCATGTAGTTTCACTCTACTATCTTACTGGAATTTAGCCATTGCATAAAAAAATAAATATGATAATTGTCATTTTTACTAGCCAACTTTCTCCGCCTTAAATGAACTATACATACACCGAGGGCAGATGAGACTGAAAACCTAGAGTGGCAGAGTGGTTAGTGCGTCGGAATCGTAATATGGAGATCGTTGGTTCAATTCCTGTCCATCCCATGTTGCAAATGCATTGGGAAAGCAATTTACCCTACTTTTCCCAGCCCACCCACCTACAAAATGGGTACCCAGCTACAGGTGTTATTGATTTTGCTGATATGCGCCTACAGCACCCTGCATACAGATTAAAAGTGGTCTTCAAATTTACTGGTCAGCTGTGACGCTGCTCTGTAGCGACACAGTTACGCTGAGTAGCGAGGTCAAATTTCCCGAAAGGGATTCATTTGGCGTATTAACTTAAAGCACACATGAAAAACTGTCAAAATGTCTGTGTTACTCATAGCTTAGAACTGCCGAAACCAAGATCTAAATGGCAGATCTACTTCTGGTCGAATAGATAATATGATGTAAATAGTGAGTAGATTAAGATATAGTTTTATTTAGAAGTTTAAAAGTGGACATTTAATTCGCTTTTCACCGTATTTTTAGGTGACAAATTAAAGAATTTGAGACGTAAAACTTTGGGTTATGAGAGCTCAGATCTGTGCTGTACAACATATATTCCCAAGAAGAGATGTATTAAGAAATTTCTTAAATCTTACTGTTCTAAGAGCGAACCCTTTAAAACGCACTCTGAAAAAAAACTTGCTTTGTGCTACACACTGTGTAGCTTTTACAACGGCTAGTCATTAAATATATATCGACTCCAATTCAGATATTAAATGTTACAGGAGGCAACCCTAGACCTCAACTAATTTCTAAAACATGCTTGTTTAAATCTTTAAAAGCTTCTGTCTTTAAACATAATCTTTTTATAAAGCCCGTGGTTGCCTTGAATCGGAAGAAGATCATGAAAATTTAGAACTTGGCATTATTACATTTACAAATATATTTACTTTTTTTGTTGTTATTCTTTTGGATATTTATATTACTAATTAAAACATTTTTCTCTCCCTTTCTTTATTGTTCTTCTGATGTCACCAAGTTTCTTTTTTCTCTTTATTTACTATTGTTGTTATAATCTTATTATTATTGAAAGACAGAAAGAGAGATAGAGGAGAGAGAGCGCAATAGAGAGAAATAGAGGCAGAGAAAGAGAGACATATACACAAAGAGAGATGGAGACAGAGAAAGAGAGAGAGAGAGAGAGAGAGAGAGAGAGAGAGAGAGAGAGACAGAGAGACAGAGACAGAGACAGAGACAGAGAGAGAGACAGAGAGACAGAAACAGAGAAAGATTGAGAAGTTTTGAAAATTAATGAAAAAAAGGGATTTGTTCCCGTAATTATGTAATCGAATCCGCCTTGCTTTTTTATTTATTTGGCAATCGCATCGGGACACCTTTCAACAAGATTATACGCTGAGCAGCGTGGGGAAGTGTTCGGGACTGTTGTAAACAATACAGCCATG
Organism: Elysia marginata; assembly: GCA_019649035.1. Taxonomy (NCBI): domain Eukaryota; kingdom Metazoa; phylum Mollusca; class Gastropoda; family Plakobranchidae; genus Elysia; species Elysia marginata. The sequence continues at coordinate 11,109 of BMAT01011361.1, forward strand.
GACATGTTATTTAGCCATTGTTATTCAGTAACTTACATTTCTCTCTTCCCAAGTTAATTTATTCTGATGTTGAACTTGCAAATAGCCACGACCGCGCAGAGCAGCTGACGACGCACATTGAGTTTCGATATAACCCAATCAGGTTTTTGTCAAGACCAGCCACCTGGGGCCAACGTTGGAGGGGGGTAATAAGCGAGACTGAGGTAATTCGTTCTCTTCCAGGAAGCGAGGAGTTATGTGATTATCTTCCCTTAGTTCTGCTTGTCTCTTGATTTTTACATCATTGGTCAAGCTGAGCTTTGAGAAGGCAGTCTTTTTGTCTCGATCGAACATCGATGAAAACAACGTTGGTCTGCCTATGACGAAAAAGCGAGGAAAACAACAGAGAACTAAACACAATACTGCTGATTGAATCTTGTTTTCCTTCTGGCAAATTATACACAGGCAAATCCAATTTGTTGCGCCTATTTGTTAACTTTAACAGCAAAAAAGGAACATGTATTGATGCAATTACACTGTGCTTGTTGGGCAAAAATTGCTTCCCGGTGTTGAATAACTTGTTTGAATAATTTGAGTCTGTTTGTCATTTTAAGTTAGCAGTGGTGTTTGAATACTAAAATCTAATGTCTAATTTAAAATTTTTTAATACATACCGAGTCTACCTTAGTTTTTTGAACTATAAACGCGATGGATATAACAATAGTTGTTTTTTTTTAATTCTGCCTGAGCGCTAATGCGCATAAATTTGGCTTTTTTTGTAGAGAAAAAGTTAAGGATCGGTGTGAGTGTAGGGGAGGAGGGGGGGGGGAGGAGTGACTTGATTGGTTGGAAGTTGTTACTGTCTTAACCTTAGGTGTAGTTTGAAAAGTAAACAAATTAGTTTGAATGCCCATGCTTTAAAATCGGCATACTGTTCCTCACTCTGAAATAAAAAAAAGCAATTAAAACTGTATCACATCAAAGTTAAAAAAAAAATACCAGTTATAATACTATGATTGGGTGATCTCCAACATAACTTACAGTACAGTGATAAGAAATGAAAAACCCGTGTGAACAAAATTAATGCTTGAAACAAAGAGGAAAACTTTGAACGAACTTACGTAAGAGTGGATAAGGGCAGGTGGAGAGAAAGATGATAAAAGACAACAGAACACACTCACAGGCTGAGAGAGAGAGAGAGAGAGAGAGAGAGAGAGTGAGAGAAAAAGAGAGAGAGGAAAATATACAGACAGAGAGACTGACAGGCAGACAGACATACAGAGACAGACGCAGAGAGACAGAGACAGAGAGATAGAGAGAGAGATAGAGAGAGAGAAAGAAAGAGAAAACTATTGGTCTTTATAAATAAACAAGAATCACGAAAAAGCCAAAACAGAAAGTTTTTTTTTCGGATTTTGACATTTCAGAGACCATTATCGTAATCTTTCTCCATCAAATACTAGAATAAATGATGAGCTTCCTCAACATTCACTTTTAAGATTTCTTTAGAAAAAAACAACTAGCGACGGGTTTCTTTTTTCCACTACTTCCTCATTCGTGCACAAACACTGATTAGATTAAAAGCTCACAAAGAATTCTATAATAACCGGCCAAGTAGCAAAAATATTACCAACAACTGTTAAATACGTCACAAATTAAGTTAAGCTAATCAAAGATGATTTTCAGTATAAAATATGTACATGTTTTTAAAAAAACCGACAATGGCTCTAACCAGAGGGTTTAAACGAACGTAATCACACAGTGAGTTTAAATTATAATTAACCTCTTGCCAAATCCTAGCGTTAAGTTCCAAAGCGATGAAAATCTCGATACCACCACTATTATCATGCATACTTCAAATGTAAAGAAATCATTATAATTATTCAATCACGGATTTCAAAAAGAGGATATAGGGAATGAGATTTCAACAAGAGTAGCGGGACTTTCCTGGTGTCTCTCCACTATCTTATGAATACAAATATTACAATCTTTTGAAATTTATGCCACAGATTTATTTTGGAGATCAACTTTTCATTTAGACCTATAGTTTTTAAGTTCTAGATGTCAAATCGTTTATAAAAGTAATAAACTTACCCTATAATCTAGGTCTAGATTACAATAACCACTATAGTATTTTGGAGTGTTGTCTTCTGGAAAAGGGACGTTACTCTTGTTTTACCTCTAATCTCATTCCCTATAACCGCCTTACCAAAGGCAGTTTTAATCCTTTCTTAAATAGCATACTAAGTCACAATCAAAAATGGAAAACAATTTCTACTGAGTGTTTGAATGCACGATTACATTATCGCCAGAAGCTCCAATCCGTTCTTATTCTTTGAGAGATTTTTACACAAAAACTGCAAGTAGAAAGATTTTCTTTGTTGGGAAAATCAGAACGAACAATGCATTGTGGGATAGATTTTAATCACCTTGAGCTTCAGTGTTTCCATTATTATATCGACTTCTTCGCCGATGAATTAGGCACCGCTTTGTTTCTAACATGCACACACAAAAAGATAATGCCAGTCAACTGAAAAACTAACGGTAAGCATATTCGATTTGAACGTGCAATAGAACTCACTGGAGCAGTCAAGGTCAAATTCTATAATTATTTCCAAAAGCTTTAGTCTTTTTTAGCTTTTGAGCCCCAAAAGTTTTAAACAACAACAATAATACAAAAACTGAAACAGCTAAGACTAAACAGTGTATACCCAAGTGCTAAACTTCTGTTTAGCTTTAGATCCCAAAAGAGTCCGAACAACAGCGATAGCCAAATTCTGAATTGTACATATATCTGTCTAACTTTCGACCGATAAAATTCCATACCTGACAGAATTCTTCCAGCACTTTCATTTTACGAGTTATGAAACTTACTTCACAGCTTCTCTCTTACTATCCAGGATTGGGTAAGGCACTAATACGAACGAAATGTCACCATTAGTGGGGACTTTTCACACCCTTTCAGCTTGGTGAAGGAAGTCGACACCAAATTGACCGATAACGTTATGAATGCCCCCTCGCGACTCATTGAAGCGAAAAGTTCTCATTGAAGCGGACAGTTAGAAAACTAGATAATAACATTATTAACATTCGAACAAATAAAAGATCTAGAATGAAATGAACTGATAAGAATTTGCATTAAAACAGAAGACAAAAGATTGAAGACAAATATAAGTGCAAACCGATTGCAACAACTACAACTAACCAACCGGGTCATTTTATAGACAATGAAACCGCAATTTGGGGAAAATATTATTATGAACGTAAAATCAGACGAGCAGGGATCGTACAATGTTCGCTATTGCGTTCTGAATGTGCCGTGTAAACACACATTCGGCTTTCTCGCGGGCTCAATTTCGCAAATCGTTTGTGATAGGGAATTCCAGGTTAGAGGGGCTAAATGCAAACATGATCTTTTAGGAGGCTTATTAGGACCCATTTTTAGAAATGTCTAGCGGCAAAGTTTAGATGAGGAAAGAAATTTAATAAAGGGTTTTATTATTTCAAGTTTTATGACATGGAACAACTATTTTCAAAGCTAATCTACGCTGAATTTGGAGCCAGTGTAGTTTAACCAATATAACAGGAGACACGAAAAAAAAAATTAAACGGCGGCAGATCGTGGAACTACCTTACTCTTAAAATGATATAGAAAAACAAGGCAATGAGGGTCCGTAAACGATGTTAACAGAAAACAGGTACGAGTTACCGCACTTTACAAGATTAACCTCCATCATCGATTTTCTCCCTTTAGTCAAGAATTTTTTTCTCCCGTTGACCAGAAATGATTGACAAGATTCAAGCAATGCACATCTATTGTAAAGGAAACATATTTTGAGTGCGACAGACTCGAGAAATACTCACTTTTTGCACTTGATATTGCTACGAGTCGATTTGGCATCGGTCAACATAAGATTTTTTCCCTTTGCTGGTTATTTCAAGCGCATATTGGATTTTGATGAGTTCATCCCTGTGCATTCTGAATATGAAATGTAATTTTTCGGTGTGGGAGAGTTCTTTACGTAAAGTGAGGACAGAAAACTCAAGCTTAAACGGTGGTATTATAATGGAGTGCGTCTGTGGAACGAGGTAGATATTAAGATTAGGGATGTTCCGTTTATGTGAAGAGAGGATATAAAACTGAAAGGAATAGCATTTTACATGATTTTGTAAAAAAAAGGGGAGTTGCTTCTTCTACAAAGTGAAGTGCCTCATCACTAGTATTTTTTGGTCTGTGTTGTATTTAGGCAACTTGTGAAACCAACCGATGCCCGGGTCCTTTTTACGGCAACACAAATGATAGAGATGATTGTTTTTATACTCGCAAGATTCAAAGGAGGGACAAGAACTCCTTTGATTAAAAGTCTATTAAGACCAGTTTATCATGATATGCCAATTATCTCCCTCAATCGAGCATTTATACTTTTTCAGTGACAAATTTTATTTTAATAGTATCGTAAAAAAACCTACACAGCCCCGCATTAAGTGCTCTTTTTAATTTAGATATTGAGTAAAAAATGTGTTCGAAGATTCGATTTAAAAAACTAAATTTCTTTCGTCAAAAACAAGATTCCAAGATTCAAGTATTTTACTCTGAAGGCCCTAAAGCCAGAGGGTTCCACCCTTTATATTGGTGTACCTCGATAAAATATTTGTTCTCTTTCATTTTCAAACAAAGAGGAATAATTATTGTAACGGAATGAACAGGGTAGGAAAATTTAATAAGTCTGTTGGGATAATTCCATTTATTTTTCTCCATTTCAGCAACACTGTAACACAATGGTCACCTATAACGCCACATGGTGCGGTTTGCAAAGTGCGACAAAATAAACGCCATAGTTGTGTATCCCTTGGAGTAGTTGCATTCCACTTTTTTTTCAAACTAATTATTTTTTATCAGAATGTTTTTAGCATTCAGTAACTTAAAAAGTTCCGATTGTGGAAAAGCTATGGCTGCTGTGTAGTAGAAAACTAACACAAAATATGCTCTGTTAACTTTTCAAAAGTAAATGCCAAAGGAATGAGAAAACGAGAGAGAGGTAGGGAGAGAGAAAAAAAAAGAGAGAGAGAGAGAGAGAGAGAGAGGGAGAAAAAGGAATAGAAAGAAAGAATTGGAGACAAAGAGAGAGTGCAAATATAGAGAAAGACTAAAATGAATCTCAATTGTGTTCCAAAAGTAAGGTTCTTTATATACCATCAAAGGATGTGAAAACATTAATGTTTCATCTGAAAAAAGGCTTTCATTTTGAAAAAAAAGCAATACTCTTGTCAAGACATTTCAAATTTAAAAAGTCAAAAAATAACGGGTTAATGTGGCAGCGTGGCAATAGCGCGTCGGACTCGAGATCTGGAGGTCGCAGGTTCGATTCCCGACCATGCCATTCTGCGATTGCCCTGGGAAAGCAATTTACCCTAACTAACCCCTGTCCACCCACCTGTAAAATGGGTACCCAGCTTAGCGATTCTTAAATTTGTGATATGCGCCTGCAACACCCTTCATATGGGTTAAAAGTGGCCTTCAAATCAATGGACTAGTCTACTGGGGCATTAGAGGCGCTGCTCTGTGGCGACACAGTTAAGTTGATTAACGAAGCCAAAATGTCCCGAAAGGGATAAAGTATAAAATAAAATAAAATGTCAAAGAATCTTGGCAGTTTTCCAGGATTAAAGGTTTTACAGGCATGGGTGATAACCGACAAAAATTTCATGATGTGGTTTAGGATAACTATTTATAATTACTCTTTTTTAAATCTTGCTGTATAACTTCGTTTCTTTATCAAATTGTCTAAGCGCACAGCCTAATATTATTATATATACGTTTTAAATCTTTAAGATATCCATAACATCGTGAAAACATAAAACATGATTTAACAAATTTAACTGCATAAATAAGAGCCCAAAACAAACGAATTTTAAGACAAATGGGATAAAAAACCTGTAAACCATTCGGTCAGATAAATACTAAAGCACGTATTGAAACAAAACGACACGTATAAATCGGATAAATTTAAAAATACCAAGTAATGAGTTCTTTAGAATCCATTCATTAAATTCAAATGAAATCAACCAAGTGTGACATTAGCTTTAAGAAGACAGTAACATTATACATTTTTACACTTTCTTCCTGCGATATATTTGTTTTTCTTTTCCGTTTACATTGAGAAGGAAACAACTTGACTTAAACTAAAAAACACAGGTATATGAAGGAGCATTAATAGTTTCTGCTAGGCAGGTAAGAGTTCATTCTGTTGAACCAATCAATGTTTGAGATGGGAAGAACGAAAGATAATACGCCTTTGGGAGCAATAACATATCTCGACAACTGCAGTGACACCCAGGAATATCGTCACCATATCGCTTTGAATTTCGTTTCAAACTGTGTTAAATCACTCTTCAAACAGCAGCAGCTTTTTCTTCGAAGTCATTCAAGCGTGTCGAAGGTGCTTAGACGGTGCACACTACAAGTAAGGATGAGACAAAACTCTAGAAAAGGCTCGTGAATGTTGTAATGTAAACCCTTCAATGCGAAAACCATACGTGTCCCAGCTGAATGCGAAATCCCAGGCTATTTGTACTGACAACATAATCCTCACCATAACTCACTGTAACTCGAGATTTTCATAAACATTAATGATCATGCAGCAAAAACTTTAAAAAAATAATGGAACTATCTTGCATTCTGATGCTAATACCATAGATCCAAGTCCAATCTGATGCTAATACCTTAGATCCTCGTTTCACCTTGAATGGACTCATAGAAAAGTTATTTTGCACACATTATTACGATGGCTACAAAGACACTGCTAGTTGTTAGAACTAAGCCACCGTGTGATGTAAAACCACGAATAGATTTCATCTATTTGATTAGACGTCATTAGTGAGAAATACCAGATTAAAACTTAGTGAGAAAGAGCCTAAAGTTTCTATAGAAGTATTGAAATGATTTGTTCTGCTGTTGCTTTTACTTTTACTTTTTTTTCTCTCTCAGTTTTTTTCTTTTTCACTATTAAACCTTTAACCGTTTTTAACCGGCTTTGTGGCCGAGCGGTAAGACACTCGCTCAGAGATCGGGAGGTGCGTGGTTCGATCTCCGGCCGAGTCAAACCAAGGACTTTAAAATTGGTATTAGCAGCTGATCCGCCATTATCTGGCATTATAGATTTAGTGCTTATTCTGGTCGGCCCGGTGTCAGAATAATGTGACTGGGTGTGGTGTACGCAAGCGCTCTTTACATCACAGTTTGGCAGCACGCTTTGAATTGTCTCCAGCTACGTCTCTGATATAACCTCGAAGTTGACTGGGACGTTAAAATTCAAACAACCAATTCAAAGAACCAAACCAAACTTAAGCGTTTTTTTTTTCATTTGAGACTATTAGCTTATTCTTCATCTGTTAAATTTATCTGCTCACTTACCCCCCCCCCCTCCACTTTTAATCTTTTTCCCTCACTCTACTTAATAGTCACCGTTATTAATTCTTTTACTAATTGGTTTCATCCCTAGTTTTGCCCTAAATCGTAGTGTTGAGGATCACTCCAATAGTTAAAGTAAAGCAAAAGGAAAAATTATACTAATGTTTTCAGCAGAGGCATAAGTTTTAAATGCTTTTACTGGGGTTTAAAAACAGGGATAAATAGACATTAAAATAGTCTTTTACTACTAGTTATTTAAAAAAATCGTCTTGCATTTTTATCGAATTAAAAAAAAAACAGGAGCCAGAGGTACTGCAGCACAACTACACCCAGAGCCTGTTACAAGGGTACTGTTTGTCTCTAGGCAGATAAGAAGTATTTAAGTAAGGGGCGATGGAGCGGAAAAGAACACAATCCTAATGAGATCTCCTTTTTCATAAATGACTAACGCATCGGCTCCAGTGTTTCCAGTCTCATCCTGCCTAGATCTCAATACCTAGTGAAACAACAATGCTCCAGTGCATCACTTGAGAGATGTCACTCATTTCTGACGAACTAGATCCAGTAAAAAAACAGAAAGCCGAACCGCATTAACTTGGTCTTATTGGACATGCGAACTCGACAACTAGTCCAGTCAAAGCGATATCTGCTTAGGAACTTAAGACAGTAAAAATTATGAATTTTTCCCTTCTTTCTTTTGGTATTTTTTAATTAAAAAAGCAGTAGTTTAAAAAAGGAGGAAGTTAATTTCTATTCATTATGAGCTAACGTTAAAAAAGGTTAGGAGATGCTTAAAGCAGTCTGGTTATTTCAAAGAATAACGTCTCCCTTCTCCTTTTCATCCATTCACATCTTAACATTGTTAATACTCTTTGTTTACAAATTTTTTTATCTTAGCTGCCTCTTTTTTTCAGTGAATTTCTGAAACAGCTCGAATTTGCCTCTCTGCGAAAAAAGCTAGCAAATACTCGAAAACTTCAAACACAGAAAAACAACATACAAAAAATGTCATTCATGTAGTCCTCTTTCCGTCTTTTAGCCTTGGGATAATGCTGCAAAACCTTATGTAAAATTCTTCAGTTTTTTTTCATAAGACTAGCCCATTGGCTCCTGTGATTCCGATCTCATCCTGCCTAGATCTCAATATCTAATAAAACATCTCTGCTTCAGTGCATCGCTGGACAGATGTCACATCACTCTGACGAGCTAGATCTAGTAATTAAACAGAAAACAGAATCGCACTAATTTGGTCTTACTGGACTTGCAAATTCGACAACTAGTCCAGTTAAAGCGATATCTTTTCAGTGAATTTCTAAAACAGCACCAATTTGCCTCTCTGCGAAAAAAGCAAGCAAATAATCGAAAACTTCAAACACAGAAACATAACATAAAAGTTATGTCATTCTTGTCGTTCTCTTTCCGCCTTTTAGCCCTGGGATAATGCTGCAAAACGTTCGTGTTAATTCAAGTGCTTTAGCTCCATAATAAACCCTGTAACAGCACTTAAGACTACACTTTGCGTTTGAATGGACTCGCTTTAACCTGTGACACATTAAAAGGCAAGTTGATTTCATACGGGGAACGTATAAATGTTGTTTCAACAACAACGTAGCATGTTCACATGAGAGTTTACAAATGTCATACAAGAATACTTAATAAAATGCAAGATTGTAAAACTAGAACTAACTCTTTCTACACCTCTAAGTATATTGAAAATATGACTAAGTTGTCAGAGTTACGGCTTACTGCTTTTTTGAATCGTTTGAAGAGAAGATTTAGAGAGACGAGCGATGAAGCGAAAAATAACACAATGCAAATGTAAAATTCTTCTTTTTTCATAACAATAGCCCATTGGCTCCTGTGTTTCCCATCTCATCCTGCCTAGATCTCAATATCTAATAAAACATCTCTGCTCGAGTGCATCGCTAGACAGATGTCACATCACTCTGAGGAGCTAGATCTGGTAATTAAACAGAAAACAGAACCGTATCTGGTCTTACCGAACCTGCAAACTTGACAACTAGTCCACTTAAAGCGATATCTACTTACGGAAAAAAGGCAGTCACGAATAGGAGTTTTTTCCCTTCTTTTTGTATTCTTTGATAAAAAGGCAGCAATACATATAGGGAGGTGGGTTAATTCATAATTATTATGAGTAAAAGTAGTCTAATTATTACAAATAAGAAGGTTTACCTTATCCATTCAACTCTTCTATGTCATCCTCTTACCGTTGATCTCTTCTGTACACCTTTTGTGTCCTTGCTGCACTTTTTTCAGTGAATCTTTTGAAAGTTTAAAATATTCTCCTTCCTGCGTAAAAAGCAACTAAACAATAAAAAAAAAACTTTAAACGCAGAAAATCAACATACAAATAATGTCGTTTATGTCGCTCCCGTTCCGCCTTTTAGCCATGAAATAATGCAGGAAAATCTCTGTGTTTATTCAAGTGCTTTTTTCTCCATAATAAACCCTAAAACACCGGTTTGATAACAGCACTTAGGACTACAGCTTGCGTGTGAAAAAAACTCGAAATATCCTGTGACAGATTAAAAGGCAAGTTGATTTAAAAACGGAGACCGTATCATTGTTTCAACGACATCGACAACAACGTAGCATGTTAACAGGAGAGTTGGCAAATGATATACAAAAATACTCCAAAAATACAAGATTTTCAAACCAAAACTAACTCGTCAAACCAGAACTAACTCTTTACACATCTCTTAGTGTATTGAAAAGATGACTAAGCTGTCAGAGTTGCGGTTGTCTGCTTTTTCAAAACTTTCCATGAACGATGTCACAAACCATGGTCGACCCATCTGTTACGTAGCGGAACATTAGAAAAGAGAGAGGGAGCTTACGTCGTGCGTTAATGTTTTATAAAAAAAGGTTTGTTAGAAAAAACAGAGTATACAAAGAAGGATTGATTGTGTGAAAGGATGTAAGAGGGAAATATAGAGAGATAGAGAGAGAGAGAGAAAGACAGCGAGAATTTGAGAGAAAAAGATAGATGCAGTCAGAGAACAACAGAAAGTCAAGCAGACTGGCAAAGATTAAATCTATAACTTTATACCTGTTCATGGTAATTACATGAAAATTCACACTGAGTAAGCCGTATGATTTATGTCAAGGTGTGTGAAGTTTGAAGCTTATGGCTTTATGGCTCTATAAGTTATTTGATTTCAGATAACACGCACCTCACATGTGGAAAAAAAAAACCATGAACTCCAGTGTAATCAGTTTTTCAAGTAATACGTAGAACCTCCTTCAAGCTGAACAACAACTGTAACTCTTTCGCGCCATATTGCGACTGAGTTTCTCTCTTCCTCAATACCTATTTCTCTCTACCATTCCTATATTTTTGCCTTCAGTTCATTTTCAGTAAAGGCAATTGACCGCCCCATGTAGACCTCAGCAAACGAGTCCAACATTGCATAGTCCATCGAATTTAAACCTTGAGATTGTAGTGGTCAGTCATCTTTGGCAATGAAATCGATTTCTTGACTTTGAGAAATTTTTGGAATGCACGACTTGCGTGCAGAGTAGCACCATGTTGTTGCAGAATAAAGTGTTCTTGACGATACAGTTTGTGACATGCGAGAAGGAGTTTTTGTTAAAGCAGAGACATGTAACTCTTTAAGCTGAACTTCAAAGTTTTCATATCAAGAAAATTTAACTCGGTTTGCCCTTCCAGCACAGGTCATCAGAAACCATTAACTTTCTGCGAAAACCGATTCGTTTAGTAACAAAGCCGTTGCAGAGGGATGTCCAACTTCTTTCTCTCGTAAACAACGTCATTTTGTCTTTTTTTAAGAGTCTCTAGACTAAAGTGGGTTTTTTTTTGTATGAAGATATATAAATTTGCTAGACATCTTCATCGGTAAATCTGTTCAGAAAGCGCAGCGATCAAAGGCGTCTTTTCTCTTTCACTCTTTCCGTTTTTCCTGCAAGTCTGACTTCAGATCGCCATTTACAATTCTTTGTACAGTGTGTTAGTGTTGTACTCTCGGGGTGCGTAGCGCGGATTGCAAAACAGCTTTGGTGCGGAGGTCGGTTTTGTTTTTTTGTTAGTTTCGGTAACTTTTTAAACATATTGTGGTATTTCCCTATTCACCGATGGATTTTTATTGATTTTTGGTATAATTTTGCAATCATAGATGATTCAGTTTAATTAATACCTAAATTACATGGCAATTGCATAAAGACTGTCAGAGATATGGCGCTCCAAAGTCAAATACGTTTTATTCGTCCTAACAGATAGTAAAAAAAAACTAGACAATTAACAGGAACACCAAAACTTTATCTCGGTCTCTTTTTGTCTTACTCTGCTCCTTCACTAATTGCTTTCTTCCTGATTTTATTATACTTTATTTTGAACACACGGTCTTTTGCTACAAAACCAAACACACACACACACTTCGAAATGTATCGTTTACTTATTCCTCATCACATTGCGACATAAAACAGGACCTGCCAAGTTTTAATCAGCAGCCTGGAGTTGTTTTTTTTTTAACATCTCAACTCCTCATCTGCGTACCAAGTATGCTTCACAAGTCCAACTCCCACCAATGAGGGCCAATACACGACTACTCCTCGTGCTTCTATGTCTGACCTACAACTCGTTCCTGTGAGAATGATATTTTTCTCTCGCCATTTCTTTCTCTGTATTTCGTCTATCACGTTTCCTCTCATGTTTTGCATGCTCACAACAATTCCACCCGCCTCAATGTCTGCATCGCATTCAGCCTCACGCATGCATCAATCTCTAGAGTTACTTACCCTACCCCTTAGCTCTGTCTCCCTTCAGCTTTGTGCATGCTCGACAACTCTCGATCAGTTTCCCTGCTCACCCTGAAGTCTATCAGGCTGTGTGTCGGACATTACGTTTGTCTTTTACTCGCTACGTCTGTGTATCTCGCTCTTTTTTGCCAATCATTTTTTTTTCTGACGGGCTTATTCCTATCTTTTTCCTTAGCTTCTCGAAGTTTGTTTCTATGACCATTTTTCCTCCTCGACCTTCTTCTTCTTCTTCTTCTTCTTCTTCTTCTTTTTCTTCTTCTTCTTCTTCTTCTCCTACCTTGCACCGGCTCTGTGGCTTAGCGGCAAGACACTCGCTTAGAGATCGGGAGGTGCGGGTTTGTTCCCTAGCCGAGTCAAACCAAGGACTTTAAAATTGGTATTAGCAGCAGATCCGACTAGTGTCTGGCATTGAGGATTTAGCGTTAAGTCTGGTTTGCCCGGTGTCAGGATAATGTGACTGGGTGTCATGTGTGCAAGCACTCTTACAATCACAGCGTGGCAGCATGCTTTCAATTGTCCCCAGCGCCGTCTCCGATATAACCTTGAGTTGAAAAGAGACGTTAAAATTCAACCAACCAACCAAACAACCAAAATCTCCTTCCTTTGTCTGTCTTCTTAAAAAAAATCCACAATATTTAGATGTTACAAGGTTTGGTGAATTAAAATCAGTTTTTTTTTTCTTTTTCTCTTTTACGGTCTGTTGTTTTAAACTTTTAACATTTGCCATTAGACCAACTACCCGTCTTTATATAATCCATTTTCTTAAAAATAATGATACTAAAATCGGTTTGTATTGAAATCTGGCCTTTACTGGAAGCCAATAAATGTGTTAGGAAGTGCCTTCAATCCTTTTAGACTTTTAAAGGAGTGATTTTCCAGCAACCTTTTGCAATCCTCGAAGTCTTTTCAGTGCGTAAGACAGTTATCTTTCCAGTATAAATCCTAAAAGTCTATCTCGAGAGGAATACAGCTTCACTGAAGTAAGAAGACGTTTTACTCACTCTATAGTTTCCAAATACATTATTTTGCACATATTTTAATTTTATTATGACATTCCTTTGATAGGTGATCATGATAAATAACCTCGATTGTTTTCCTTTACGCGCTATTGAAACCACAGGATATGTGATCCACCTCTGTGTTTTTTCTCCTTTCTCCTACTGTTTATCAGAAGACATTACGTTTTGCTAGCTAATAGTTAGAGCTTATTCAAAGCCTTCCAATCTTCAACTGGCGATATACAAGTCTAAAAGTTAGCTACTGGAGGTTTGATGTGAACTGGCGCAAAAGCTTTGTACATTCGGTTTCCTCTGCATTTCAATACTGCAGAGTTTGACGTGTCTTCTCTGGAGATAAAGTGTAAAAAGTATATTATTAGTTATGTCAAGAACTGAGCCTTCTGGAAGCCCACATTAAAGTTGGTTGATTGTTCATTGAATTTCTCTAAACAAAACTGTTTGGACGCGACCACACAAGTATGAGCTAAGCCATTTCAAGGCATCTACAGTGTTACCAAATGAGATCAAAAGCTGATTTAAGAGAATAGAAATATTAAGAGTATCCAACGGAGTACTAAGGTCTAATGGCGTAAGCATTGATATTTTGCCTTGATCTGCAACATAAAAAGTCTTGAAGTTTTTAACAATGCTGTTTCCATGTTGTACGAGGGTGGACCAATATGTTTTGAGAGTTGCTCTGTATTTTCTAAACTGTTGAGGATGTCTACATGAAACTTTTACAGTCCTTCAAAATACTCTCTATGGCTCTCTATGGAACGTTTCAGCCTGGTCTGCCACTTCCAGAACACGCCTTGGTAGTCTTCTTCCGGTGTGGTCCGCAGCTCTGAATTCAGTTCTTTTGCGAGGTCTTGAATGCGGTCAAAGTTCCGTCCAGCTAGCCTGTCCTTCAGAATCGGAAACAATCAGAAAGTCATATGGTGCCAAGTTGGGACTGTAGGCGGGGTGGGGCAAGACTTGAATTCCTAGCTCCCGAAGTGACTGAGTTGTGGCCCTTGCTTTATGGAGACCTGCATTGTCATGAAGAAGCAAGGTCCTGGAGGTGCTAACCTTTAGTCGCTGCTCATTGATTGCTGATTTCACCTGGGAAAGCACATTCTGGACATAATATGTGGTTGTCATGGTAGTGTCTTGAGGCAATATGTCAACTACAAGTGGGCCACTGTAATTGAAGAATACCGTAAACATGTTCTTTCGGCTTTGAAATCCTGGAAGCAACACGACGGGTCTGTCTCCTTGCCCATCTACCCAAATGCGATTGAGGCGTTTCGGTGGGATGATAAAGAAGGGGAACCATGTTTCAACACCTGGGACGATGTCGGAAAGCCTTTTAAGGCCAAGCGGTTCAAACATATTCAGCAATTCCACTGCACAACGAACCCTCTCTCTCTTTTGACCAACCGTCAACAAATGGGCTATCCATCGGACAAATATCTTTTTCATACGGAGATGTTCAGTTATGATGGTATGAACTGTACCATACGAAAGGCCGTTGGTGTCGCTTAATTCTCGCACAGAGATATGGGGATCTTCATCAATGTCTCTTTTGATAGAAGCAATAGTCTGCTCGTTCACACATGATTTTGGTCGCCCGGGACGAGGGCAATCGGAAAGTGATTCTTTACCTTCATTGAATTCCTTTTCCCAACGGCAAACAGTTTGATAAGAACAGACACAGTCCCCACAGACAGTCTGCAAAGTTTCATGGACCAGCTTTGCGGATTCACCAAGTTAACAGTGCATGAAAATGTAAAATCGCATGTTTTCCTTAGTGAAATCCATCTTGATTGCTGCAGAGCTATTCACTGCATGTTTTCATGACGTCATAGAATGGATAGTAACAACGTCACATGGAATATTTTCATTTAGTTCGAAAGGACACAAACTGATGATCATTTTCATATATGACATGACTACCAAAGGTCGCGCATTTACAAACAGGAAGGTCACTCTCATTACTTATTGATCCGCCCTCGTAAAATTATTCATAAACAGTTAATGTTGTTTAAAACGCTGGTTTTAATATTCGGTCAATAAGACAAACTTTTGATACATAATAAAATACTGTTGTTACTATCGAAACGGCTGGTTATGCAAATGAATCATTTTAAAATAAGTTTTAAATTATTTCATATACATTTGATGTATTCTTCCTTATGGAAATAAAGTATTCTGGTTGTTACAAACAGCAAGGAGTAGTTAAGTACAAAATGTTTACCAAATATTGCATTTTAATTCATGACTTCACACCAACAAAAGACTTTAATTAATTATGTCTACTGATAATTTTTAAACGTCAAAAAATTTTTTTTAATTGCATCGATTTTCAGTTTTAGAAATCTTTAGCTAGATTTAGCCGAGCGGGGATTTGTTCAGCATTTCAATTTTCGACGTCTCATTTTCGTTGCTTTTTACGATTCAAAAAGGACAAAATCAAGACCAGATAATAATGGCTATTTTGTGTTCAGTTCTCTTTTCTCCTCTTTATTTATGGCTGATAAAAACGAAACATCTCTTTTTTAGAAACTCATGAAGGTTAAAATGTCCATCAAATATCCGAATGGCCTCGGAAAGTTTACACACTAAATTAAAAACTTTACGATTAAAGAAAAAATATGCAAATTTCGTATTATTGCCAGTGTTTAAAATTTACATAACATCAATTTAAATTTCACCAATCTGCCAGGCATTTTGCTTCCCATCGAATCCGTCTAATATTGTTAGTGGTCTAGATCCATGCGTGTACCCGGTGATAGTCATCCAGACACTGTTTGCCTCTTTAGGACTTTAACGTTCTTTTATATTATGTTTTATTTCTTTGCATCACACACAGAATGCAGTGCCTATCTGGAAATCTTCAGTTAAAAAACAACCACGTTTATCGTACTTCTCTGCACGTGCTTGTGTTCGTCGCGAGCTACCGTTTACAGTGTAGACGGGATTAAACAGTTTGAACTTAAATTATACCTTATTATTATTCAAAGCTATAATAAAGCCACACAAAGAGTACTCCAGTGAGCAATTTATTAAAACATCCAGCCAAACTTTCCGAAACCACTGCTTGAAATCGATGCCCCAAATTGTATGTTTTTCCCCTCAAGTACTATAATAATAATAATAATAATAATAATAATAATAATAATAATAATGTAGTTTATTTAAATCCCGCGCTCTCCCTCAATTGGAGGCCCAAGGCGATACCATTAGAATCAAACAGAAAGCAAATGCATTCATTTATAAAAGTACATTCCATTCATGACAGACTTACAAAACTTTCATTCGTTATTATAATGTTCAGAGGGAAATCGAAAAAATCTAGTAATTGACTTGCATCAGTATACTAGTGGTTAATTTTATCAAGGTCACAGTGTTTTAAAAGCATAAGGCGTGCCACCTGAAAATTATTATTTATTGCTTAAAGCACTGTGTCAGAATGCTCAGACTGCATGTTCTCTTTCCAATCAATTGCCAAAGAAGACAATCGTAGCACTTGCTATAACAAGGGTACTTTAATAGTGAACAGAAGCGACCAAATAACTCTGCATGATCTCTTTCTAAAAAATGTCCAAAAATAATAATGATAATGCTGAAGATAATGATGATGATGATGACTATGATCAGTATAACACGTGACGGAAAAGTTTTGCCTCTTCAACCACTGTTCAAAAAAAAACTGAGCCTTCCGAAGATAATTTTTATACAAGAAAATAAAGCGTAAAATATCTGCTATTTAAGTTATAATTAGCTTTATGAGTAGTTACCCCCTCCATCAACAACGGTAATACTCTGCATTGCGATTTGGGCTAGATCTGGGCTATGGGGAGTACAAGGTTATATCTCATGGAGCCCGAGTCGAACTAGGGCATGATGAGTGTTTTGACTGGTTGTAGGGCGGCCATTGTCATTATGATGAATGAGATTATTGCCTAATTTCCGATCATCAATACACCCAATGACTCTAGTAGCCTTTCTTTATTTTAAATCTACATTGACAGTTTTCACGAAATGTTCAGACCAATGACTCATTGGTTACCAGCTGGTAAAGTGTCTCTCTATCCAGGAACTTATTAACCGCGCAATACTCCAAAGATAGTTCTTTGCTCAGTACCACTTCGTAGCCGACATATTAACACGACTATATGACTGTTCCTTAAAATTTGAAAACAAATATAAGAGTAGTTTTCCTTTGGAAATTGTGAGTTTTTATGCTTAGATTCATCGACAGCAATGTTCGAATGAAATACCTAGCCCGAGGAAGAGTTCGCTGAAAGAGGTTCGTTCATAAGCAGTCTCATAATTATGTGATGTTTTGAGCAACTGATCCAGTCCATTTTGTATCTTGCTTGAAGAGGAGGATGTTTACATGCTGGGGAGACTTATGGCGAATTTGATGGGAATGAATCATTTAAAAAATGACATATCTCACAACAGGCAAACTTGTCAGTTAAGCCTTGCATAACGATTATGTTGATGATGAATTGTCTTTGAGCTGACGCACTCAATGACAATTTGTACTGACAGATTCTTCGTTCGTATTCTGGAATCTAATACATCGAATATCCTTACCAGCGATATCGGGTTTTCTGATTTCTTGACTCTTTATGTACATATCTTTATCGTATCTGCTCTAGACCATTGTGTGAGATAATTGTTTTCAAGTTTTGATATCACTATATTTATGTTAGTAGCAAAGAAAGACGATAACAAACTTAGGTCTAGCAGCATAGTGGACGAATGACAGAACAAGGCGGTGCAAGACAGAACATGAACATAGTAGGAGTCGAATTTGCATCACTCGCCGGAACCCTCCGCATTGCCGGGCGAGAGGCCAGACGAACAGATTACCATCACCCGCTTCTCAGATATTTTATATAGCACTGTTGTCTCGGCCTTCTGTGTTTCAATCGCCTTCTCTCTTTCTCTTTAGGCGTACTAGATTTAAGTTAGTCAATTGTTTGGAACTGATCTTCCTCTCTCGCTATCTCTCTAACCATCATCTCGCGTGTGTGTCATGCTTTCTTTGATCTCAAATTCCACGCGCTTTCCTCATCCTTCTTTCTGCATGTGGGTTATGCTTTTCCCCACAGCCGTTATTGCGTAAAGTTACCTTTTTTGGTTTATCTT
>BMAT01011361.1:82916-101334 GCA_019649035.1 Elysia marginata
TGAACTACTTCTTCATTGCTGAAATCGCAGCGGACACATTTAACAGTTTTTATATCTTTCACTCTAAAATAGTTTTCAGTTTTTCACTTTTAATTTTAAAAAATACACTGTTTTGATTTTTCGAAAAAAAATATGCCAACTTCAATATTCTTAATATTCTACAGTTTTTCGGCTTAATTTGACATATCTGCACGTGCTAAAAATGTGGTAGTTTTTTACCTTTTTTTTCTCCTAGCTCAACAATAAACAAAAGTCTAGTAACGAAGTATGCGTCGCCTATTAAATTAGATTTCAGCTTTTGGTCTGTCAACCGTAGACACGATGATAAAAAAGTAGCCATGAGGAGGTTTCGATTGAGCCTCTAAAGTAGTCTCTTCTTACTTGAAACTTTTGTCACGACTGCGATTTTATATTAACACCCTTACGTGATTGTACGGGCGGTAAAGCAAAGAGCGTCTGTGCCCTCTGTTTTGATCATATTAAAACGAATCTCTTAGAGCAAAGCCTATTAAAATGTCACAATCAAAGTGACATTGTTAGCGATTCTTCTCACGCAACTACAGCGTGGCACGTATCGCTTTCTGTCGGTGACATTAGTTGCCCTGTCGTATTTCAAATGTTAGTTAATCTTTACGACTCACGTAACAACTGTCTGAGATGCTGTTTTAGCATTGTTGAAAATATCGCTCCTTTTTAGTGGCCTTTCTTTTTTCTTCTCTTAATGTCATTCTTCTCAGCCTCTGTCCGGACAATGCAATTGTCGCCTGTCATTCGAGATATTGTTTTCCTTCTGAAGTCTGAAGCGTTTTCTAGACAATCATGTGTCTACAATATGGTCTGATAGAATACAATTTTCAGATTGTATAGTACTATAATGATGCTAAGTACTTTACTTGTAGTTCGCAAGTATTGATTTCTTCTCAAATAAGTATCCTTAAAAATTCTTGTTTGGTAAATGCAACCCATATGATAATTGTAATAAAAAAGAAAACAGAATAGCGAAGAACCTGGTAACCTATATAATCTGGTCTTTGATTAAAAAAAAAGAAATAACCAGTTTCAAAATTACTTTTAAGGAAATAGCTCCATAAAATTAGAAAGTGAATGTTTCTATGAGCTCAAATACTTGAATAGTCTTAAGACCAGAACGTAGGATCTATCTGATTCTAATTTAAATTTGAAAATAACACTACCACGCTATCCAGTGGCCTATTTAAATGTTATTAGTTTTAAGGTTTAAGCCTCTTAGCGGGGTACATAATTTTGAAAAGGTCATAACAAGTCCTTATTTCTCTTCACGCGTAACTAAGTCAAA
The DNA here is from genome assembly GCA_019649035.1 of Elysia marginata. NCBI lineage: Eukaryota > Metazoa > Mollusca > Gastropoda > Plakobranchidae > Elysia > Elysia marginata. The sequence continues at coordinate 84,232 of BMAT01011361.1, forward strand.
TCGGATTAATAGAGGGAAACCACGACAAATAGCTTTTTATGAGACAATAATTTACTTTATCAGGGCCATGCTTTGATCATGTATAGAAAAAGAAATAGTGTATTGCTCACAAACACGAGAACCTATAAAATTGTACTTCAAGCATTGTTAGCGTTATTAAAGAGATAGGTCGGTAGGTACATAGATAGATAGATAGATAGATAGATAGATAGATAGATAAGAAGATAGATAGATACATAGATAGATAGATAGATAGATAGATAGATAGATAGATAGATAGATAGATAGATAGATAGATAGATAGATTGATCGAGAGGCATGGATAGAGACCCATAGATAGAGAAAGAGAAATAAAGATAAGGAGAGAGAAGAAGAGAGAGAGAGTTAGAGAATGTGAGAGAGAACGATAAAGAGAGAGATAGGTAGATAGATAAAGAGAGAGAGAGAAAGAGAGAGAGAGAGAGAGAGAGAGAGAGAGAGAGGTCAACACCATCACAAGACCCCATTTGTCTTCAGCGGTGTTTGTTTTGGGTCATAGCTTATCAGTTATTAATACGTCTCTGATATAGAAAAGATTTGTTTTTCAATAATGAACACATTTGAAATGCACTATAAAATAGGCTAAATATAAAACTCAAACAAGGACTTACATATACAACATAATGCAGTGTCGGTTAGGCACTAAATTTATTTTCATCAATTAAATTTCTGAAATTGAGAGCTCCATGATAGCTCGACAATGAACTCTTTATTTTTTAAATCTGATAACATTCTTTACAGTATACCCGTCGTTTTATGGCGTCATTTATTCTCTCAAAAGCATCTCTACTTCTTTGGGCATTGTCTGCTCTTGACTTAACCTTTAGCCATGCCTCTCCCACCGGAATACAATATCCATCTCCGGCTGATTTCTCACTCCTGCGCTGTCGATAGAACAACTCAAAACAGACAAAAAGTAGTGTAATACTCCGATCCTCTTTTTTGCTTACTATATTTTTCGTACAAAGAGCGGTATAGAATCAGTAGTCGATTGTTACATTAATTCTGCGGAATTAAATGATCATTTATCCTCCAAAAATTTCAAATGGGTACTATATCGTAATTTTTCATAATAGGCATTTAAATTTTTAAGAATGCATTTTTGTAGTTGGCAAAAAAATATGTCTAAAAATTTAAAAATGTGAGAGAACAAAAATAGAAATAATATAATCAAAGGAATAAAAAAAAGCTTATTCTCAATGGGTTTTCTCACAATAAAATGTTCGACATCCAACGTGTTTGTACTGAAGGTAAAAAAATTTGCTGTCATTTATTATCCAGTAATGTAACCTGTGTGTACAGGAAATAATATATGCGAGTTATAACAAATGTGTAGTCATACCTCTTTAACTCATAGTTTACGTTGTAACAGGTAGGCATGCTGTAAGAATTTAAGTAAAGTTAATACAACATTACTAAACCCTTCGCTCCAGCGAGTCGCGAGGCAGCACTTCTCCATCTCTAATCCATAATTATGGGACTGTCCAGTGTCACCACGGGGTTGAAAGTTTTTAGCTCAGTCTCGTGCTATGGTGACTTTGTTCGTTGTTTTATTTCAAAAAGTTAAATTTTAACACATAGGTGAAAAAATGGAAAGCTTATTATAATTTTTAAGCTGCATCAAGCCTATTACATGTATTACTGTATTTTACTTTGAATGTTTATGTCGCTTAGATAAAAACCAGTTTCAAATTTATCAAAAAATGCATTCCGCCGTGTTGAAAAAGCCCCTTCACAATGTAAGTGTATCACTTGAGTACCCTTCAGAGAAAATGAGTCTTTCAGGAGAATGTAAACGTTATGCTAAAAGACCCCTCAGTCAAATAAAAATCTGTTTTGATATTTTGATCATGACGTCAGTAATTGCACACGGACGATTCTGAATCTCTTCTGATTAAATAATCGAAGGAAACTAATTTAAAGAGATTATCTATAAGTTGGATATCGAATATCGTAAAAGGTGGTGAAATCATACTGTTTTATGAAATAAAAAAACACAGTTAAAAAAAAAAGTTTAATCCTAGAAAATTTTGTCTTCATGAAAGCAAATGTAAGCGGCAGTCAACTTATTTGATAAGAGTATTTATTCTCCTTTATCCTAAGACTGCTCTGTTCTGCATTTTAGGAGCATATCTTCACAACACCACAAATGCAAGTAAAATAGAATGAATTCATAAAAACTAAATCTGTCGAGTGCATGGTGCCATATATCATGTCTCAAAAACACACGTAGAAGTAAAAAGGCTACCAACTCAAAATTGCTTTTCTCGAAATCCAGTTACCAAAATGAGACTTCTTGCGTTGATGTATTATCTTTAAACATTGGCAGACGAGGACTCTGGCCCAGACTGATTTTCTCGACCGTTGGAACAAGGAAGTAAGAAACGCCAGGCAGAAATTCTAGTCAGGTGGCTTACTAGCCATTAAGGGGAGATTTATTTCTCAAACGTCAAGCGCTTCTTGCTCACTCTTTATAGAGCGCAGCTGGTTCTTAAGAATTTCTATTAGTTAACTGATGTTTTTTTTTGTGTTTCGTCTGGTCTCAGCTTTTTGTGGAGTTACGTGCTGTTACTTGCGTTGGTAATTCTGAACGGTCTCGGCATTAGAATTTGAAACATTGACTTGGTAATAAAACGTAACGTGTTATTTGGTTGGCGTTGAGATTTGATGCTAGGAATGTCCTAATTTTTTGTTCGTTCTTTTTGTTTTATGAAAAGCTGCAGTCTTCAATTGCAGGCTTTACTCTGTAAGATATGATTGATTTCAAGAACGCAGCTAGTTATCGGTCAAGAGCTTCGTGCGTCATGACAGTTTCAGTTGTGCAAGAAGGTCAGTTTATCTTTTCTAACGCACTGCTTCAGTCTTATATCAAAAGTCTGAACACACCCTTTCCCTTTTTTTTGCGAAAAAAAGGTTAAAGTCGTAAAACAGATAGGTTGTTTGTCCCGTCAAAAAAACAAAGTCAAGTATCAGGGAGAAGAAAAGAAATGTCAACACACTGAAGCCTGCAGGTGTTTTCTTGAGTGATCAACTTTTAATTTGTTGTTGTCTATGTCAGAATTGTCATTTTCAGTTTTTACAGGAAAGGGAGGGGGGGGGCGTGTTTTTCACCTGGTCGAGGAAGCCAAGGAGGAAAAGGAAATCTAGCAGTATCAATAGAGTCCTTTCTTGAAATTAATGTGTTAGGGCTGTATATGAAGAAGAATAAAAAATGGAAGATTAAAATGAAGGGAGCTGAAGCGAAAATGAACCAAGGGTTGGGAAAAAAAACCCTAACGTTTTTGTTGGCCTGAAATTGTTCAATGGCGTTAGAGACAGTGAGGAGGGGTCAGAGAGAAAAAAAGAATGTTTTCATTTTTTTGTTTAAAGCAGCAACCGGTCCATCAGTCTCTGAGAAGGTGAGCAAACATTGTTGCAAATGTTTTTTTTTTCAATAGAAGCTGTACAAAGTAAACGGAATGAGATTAAAGTCTAATCTTGATCTATATAACTGAGCTGTAGATCTAGTGGTCGATATCTAGATCTGCCATTCGGGTAACTTAGCCTGCAGATAAACTTCACTCAGATTACACTCAATAAAGTGGCAATAATAGCTGTAGACAGTAAGTTATTGAATTTAAAAACGACTTACTTCCTTTCTGATTTTTTTTCTGTGCGGGTAAAGTTTCAATCGCTTAATGAAGTAGGTCAACAACAGACATATCTCCTAGCCAATCCGTAAGACTTCTAAAATTAAAGAGAACGATAGCAATATAATTAGTGATATACAATCTTTGAAAGAAAAATACATGAACAACAATCCCCACTTTGTGGTGCTACCCGGCTTCTCATCTCTGGTGGGCATCAGCTGGGTTGAGTGAACGGTAACCTTGCAAAAAGCTTTGGATGTTTTTTCATGGAGAGAGTTGTCAGTTGAAGCGAACAGTCCCTAGCTGACTTGTCTCTCCGCTGTCAGGGGCCGTTCACAAACCATGTGGACAGCGAGGGGGGAGGGGGGTTTGCGAAATGTCCACACCCTGTCCACAGGGGGAAGGGGGGTTGCCCAGTTTATCCATGTGGACAAATGTGAACTATTGTGAACAACAACAGTAGTATAAGAATTCAATGATTTACAATTTAATGATTTTGTCTCTTTACATGCAACTGAGCATGGGAGATGATAATCAGTGGGATTATGGAACAGAGGAGTGCTAGAGCCATCTGTTCATGGTCTTGTCCACATGGGGGAGGGGGTACAGTCATTTGTCCACATCTGTCCACAGGGGAGAGGAGGGTCTGAAAAATAGGCAAAATCTGTCCACATGGTTTGTGAACGCCCTCTTAGATCTAACTCTCTTCGATTCCGTCTACTGCTCTCCATGCCAGGTTTCAGCGGCATGTGTGTGTGCTAATCTTTTTACTGATAGGTGGCCCTTTCATCCAACAGAGGATACCGAAAGGGGCTTGGGACACCGCATGGAGCGGCAATGTGTAGAATACAAATTACCAAACGCAAAGAGGCAACGCTTGCAGCTTAGCGGGGACATAGATGCGGCAGAGAAAGAAAGGATGTTGAAAGAGAAAGCGTCCACGCCGATTATTCTCTCTGATTGGACAATCTGATCAAGTACTAGGCTGAATCGCTGGACACTTCGTTTGGAGGACTAGACTAGTAGAAAAACTTAAAAACCTTCCGAATTTAGCACCGTGAAGCCCTCGCTAACAAGGAACCCGGTGCCACCACGACCGCAGAGCTTTTGTACATGTCCTTCTATATAGCCGAGAGACCTATACCAAAAAAAATGATCTTCTGAACTCAATGAGGAGCAGCAGTTTGAGTGCATTCCTCTAGCGCAGTGACAAGATCGTACACTTGCCATAACCGAGTACTTATTAAATGCATGGATGCGTCGAAAACATGTTTTATTATAAAATAGCCTTTCTCAAGGACTAACCGTCGACCTGCTGAACAGGGGCTCGAACCTCTTCTGAACACTACTGTATATACGAAAGTAGAACTTTGAGTGATTGTAGGAGTGATGTGGAAGGAGGCGTTGTTGATAATGACGAGTATAGCCGACGCGGAGGCATTTTAAGTAGGAACCACCAGAATAGGTTTCGATGTAGAACCTTTGAAAACAAAAATTCTGATCCCAGCAATTTTTAATGAAATGTGTAAAGAAAATTTTACATAAAAAGGTGTATATTCACCGGTAAATTGTTTATACCAAGTATGCATGAGTATACGCAAAAATGGGTGGGCATAACTTACAGACATGAACAAATGTAGATAATAAACTAAGGCGGAAAGCGTTGTCATCAACATTTGGTATTCAATTGCTGTTCACTTGATCCCAAGGTTGTCTGCAACACATATTTTCTACGATTCTGTCAATTTAAGGTACAGGCGGTACATGTGTATGCTGGGTGTATGTGTGTGTGTAGAAGAGGTGGGAAGATAGGCTGCAATTGCCGATAGTAGTAACAGAGATGACAACTTACAGGTTTCACACGGAGAAAATTGTAACCGTATCAGTAACCAGTAGGATCTTGTTTCAGACTCTTAAGTGTACATGCAACGAAAGCTTCCAATCTTCCGCAACAAGAAGGAGTAAGTAATGGCTCTTTGGCGTGACACAGGTCCATGCCATTAAATTTCTTTCCAAAACAACAAAGAAAAAAAAACAAATAACATACAAAAGATTTTTCTCAAATTGATTCATTTATTTTTCTTAACAGACATGCACGCTATATAGTTATGTATGTTATGTAAAAGCCACACCTCAACAAATTATTCTTGTTTTATTGTTCTGTTTTCGTTGTACCTGATTGGGTTTTTTTCATATAAGTAAATTTTAATGCAATATAATATATTCGTAACGTGGGAAGAATCTAGACCACTTTGAGGTATAACAACTTTTATTCAAGATTTAATATAGACAGTACATCTAAGGAAAATCTAGAATTAAAAAAAATGAACATCTTACGCATATATCTGATGATTTACTCGTGTTCAAAGAAAGAGAAATTTTCAAAGCTTTAAATTGGCTAAAATTAAATAAATCACAAGGTCCAGATAAAGTCAGCACGAACATTTTGAAAACGTGCGCAACTCAACTTGCTGTTCCTTTTACTTTGATTTTTAACAAGTCTTTGAAAGAACATAGATTACCTCTGATCTGGAAAACTTCAGAAATAGTCCCGATCCCTAAGAAAGAAAAGGTAAGTGTGTTGAATGATTTAAGACCAGTGGCATTAACTTCAGTGATTGGTAAGTGTCTTGAGAAATTAATTTTATTGAAACTTTTGCCAGCAATTTCTCTATACCAAGACCCTATCCAATTTGCATACAAATGTAGACGCAGTGTTGATGATGCAATTTCTTTCTTTTTTTGACAACGTTAATAAACACTTGGATAGCTCAAAAAAATTATTGCAGAATTTTGTTTGTGGATTTTTCTTCCGCGTTTAACACCATACAACCAAAACTGCTCGTCGAGAGATCAATTGAGCAAAGTGTAAATAGGCATATCTGTTCCTGGGTTTTTGGTTTTTTAACAGAAAGACCACAGTTTGTACGCTTAAAAGTGCAGAATGAAATCTACTTTTCCATAAACAGAGTGTTAAATGTTGGGGCCCCACAAGGTACTTGTATATCTCCTGCCCTTTTTACTATTCATACTGATAGGTCTTAGATCAAAAAGTGATAATATAAATATAATTAAATCTGCTGACGATACTGCCATCCAAGGTCTGATTCATGAAACAAATGACGTCTATTTATATACCAAGGAGATCGATCTTTTTTGTGAATGGTGTAAGTACCACAATTTACAACTCAACGTATCAAAAGCTAAAGAGTTGATAATTGATTTCAGGAAGGCGAATGAACATCATGACTGCATTGAAATTGAGGGCAAGGTGGTAGAACAAGTAGAGAGTTACAAATATCTGGGTGTGCAAGTGAATAATAAATTAGACTAGACACCCCACATTAAGTCTGTTATTTCAAAGACAAATAAAAGAATGTACTTTGTTAGAAAATTAAACTATTTCGGAATAGACAAGGTTCTTATCTCATTGTTTTACCAAGCAATCATACCATCCGTTATTTCTTTTTGTGTATATGCATGGGGAGTGAATTCCCTTTTTAAAGATATAGCAAAAATTACTAGGGTCATCAAGCAATCAACAAAAATTACTGGTATTTCTCAATAGACTTTTCATGAAATGTTGATAATTTTTTCAGAAAAAAGATGATTAAAATTCTTAACGATCCATCTCATCCCCTGCACAACCGCATCCTTTTTTTCGAAAGAAGCGGGAGGTTCAATTTAATAAAAACCAATACCAAAAGGTACAGAAAATCTTTCATGCCTAGAACGGTGAGAAATTTTTATAACAAAAAAAATTAGGAAGATGAAATTTTCAAAATTCTGTGCTACTTCATATACACGTCTTTTACTTCTTGAATAACCTGTGATTAGTTATACAATTAAATATGTATCAAATCTTTTTGTGATGACACCACACACTTCTTATTATACAGTTATATGTATATATTTGTTAATTTTGTTTCTTTTGGTTGATTTATTGTTATTGTTCTGATGTGTCCAGTGCCATTGCAGTTCCATACTACCTCAAATTATAGTACTCTGTGTTTTTATGTGTGTATTTTGATTTTTGTATCTTTATAAGTTTATGTATACATGTTTTAATTTCTGCATGCTGCACCAAATTTCCTTTGGGACAATAAAGTATTATCTTATCTTATCTCTTATCTCTTAACTATCACCTATTAGAGAGTTCAAACAACAAATTAAACATGCAAGGACCAAAGCTTAATGAGGCAGATTTATGCATAATAACTTCATCGCACACTGGTCTTTTGTGGCGATATCTTTTTAATTTTTAAAATCTTTGGCCAACTCTAGATGCTTTCATCAAGCAAGATTAACTTTATTATAATAGATACCCTGGGTCACAAAAATACATTGTCAAGTAATTTTTTAGCAATTGCAACAAAATCGAACATTGTCTTTAATGTGCTAAAACGAATAATAATAATAATAATAATAATAATAATAATAATAATAATAATAATAAAAATAATAATAATAATAATAATGATAATAATGATAATAATAATAATGTGTAATTTTTGCACAACTTGTGACACCAAATATATCGTTATTTTGCCAAAACAAAGGCTCTGTAACTACGCAATCTTTTAACGAGGATATTGTTAATAAGCTGGCAATTTTACTGTGCTTCTAATCTTGTTTCTAGAAATTTCAATTCAGCTGCATTAATAAATAAATCAACGTCAAATTAATAATTGGATTTGCGGTTTTTTATTGGAAGCTAAGCCTTACACAACGATTTATGTTATCTAAAAAAATTCAAAACTCTATTTAAAAATCCGATCAAATTTGCGAGCATTGTTCTGCTTTGCTCAAAATGCAAATGACATTAAAGTTATTTCTTTAATTAAAATCTATAGAAGATTGTGTCTTTATTTCCTCTTTTCTATCTATTTATGCCGTCAAACTATCACCACGTCCTTTATTTACAGATTTCAGTGTTATAATTTGTCATTCTGCCTGTTTGTATCTCTCTCTTCTATTATTTCTCCACCCTTTCCTCTTTATCCACCCCACCCCCTTCCCTACGTTATGCATAGCTTTGTAAACTAGATGCTATTCAAACTGTAGTACTGATTATTTTTTTTAAAACCTTTGGCTCCTTCGCCTTTTCTCTCCCTATTCATTTTTCTATCTTTTTTCTCTACTTTTCTCATCTTTCGTTTATAACTGATTTGCTGTGAAACACGCTAAACATGTCTTGCTCCTCTTTTCTTTTACATTTTGGCTTCCAGTCGAAAAAGTTGGACGTCACAGGTTTCACAATAAAAGATTTAGACGACATTTTAAAAAAAAATTTAGCTTACAAACGTCGGAAAGTGTAAAAGATGACCTAAATGTTAAAAGAAAAATATTGTTTACACTGTTTTCGGGTAAAAATGTAGTTAAGAAGATTTACAAATTTAGTTTAACTATTTCGGAATGATCTGGAGACAAATTCTAGATGAAAAGACGTAATGGTATTTTTAAAAATAAAACAAATTTCATGTAGTTTTAGGAATTTGAAGCCGATAAAAAATATTGTTTTCAAAGTATCAACGCCTTGAAAAGTGACATCCTTCTGATGTTATGTTTGGCCGCTGCACGCATCAAAGCTTAACGGCCTGAGGTCGACCATTGGCTGGATCTGAGCAAAACGATCCAGTCGGCAGCTGACTTCGCCATCTCAAGGGTGATACTGTCGAAGCACCTTCGTTTTGGGGGATCTTCTTAATGGTCCCTGACCATGACTTTGAGGACGGCGAGGAAAGTATCTTCATCCGCAACACGGCTGACGAAAAGCTCTTTAACATGGCCCGCCTTTGTTAAATGACGAAGGTTCGACAGTTGCTTATCCGAGAGATGTTTGTAGATGACACAGCGGTATGGCGTCTCATACCGAAGCTGGTCAACAGGCACTGTTCATTCGACTAACTCTTGAATGTTGCGATTTCTGGATAACCATCAGCCTGAATAAGACAAAGGCATCGATACAGTACCAGCCATCACCATTGACAATACACAACCCTGGGTTATGAAAACGTTCAAGTACTAGGGGTCTACCATAGTTATCTCGCTCTCTCTCTCTCTCTCTCTCTCTCTCTCTCTCTCTCTCTCTCATTGGACACAGAGAGATTCAACAGTATTGGGAAAGATGCATGTTTAAATAATATTTCGAGCTACACGAGCGTGTGTTTGGAACAACATCCGTCTAACAACGTGTACAAAAGTATACGTCTATCAAGCATGTGTAAACACCGGTGTACCGTAGCGAGACTCGGACTATTATACGACAGATAGTATACGCGCCTGGACATCTTCACTTAGGCTGCCTCAAACGCATCCTTCAGATCAAATGGCAGGACAAGGTGACGAATACATTACAGAGATCTCTCTATGCACTGGCATCCCAAGCCTTTTTTTTTTTTATAAATGTCTATTTTTTATATCATCTTTCAATATTTTTTTTGGGATTGAATTTAAACTTAATATGCTGGTTTGTAGAGAAAAAGATTGAAACGTAGTTGGTCACATTTTTTGTAACATAGATTACCAGGCATCAGACTTTTTGTACTTGTCACGAGACATGGTGTATTAGTTTCAATTGCGTAAGCATTATTCATATAAACAAATCAAACGGACATTCTTGTGGTATATTAGGGATTACTTCTTAGTTTTATATTTCAGAATACATTCTGGGACAAAAGCAATAATAATAATAAAAATAATAATGATAATTAATAAAAATAGTTAAAAATGATAATAACAATTATAATGATAATGATAATTACAATAATAATAATACAAATATCGATAATAATAATAATAATAATAATAACAATAATAATAATAATAATAATAATAATAATAATAATAATAACTATAATAATTATAATAGCGACCACTTATAGAGCGCTTCCTTACGACAAGCTCAGAACGCTCTACAAAATCCGGAAAACATGGAAAGTAATTTTTTTACAGCAGTAAAATCAATTGATGTTAAAATTATGTATTAGAAACATATATGGTCACAGTGGAAAAGGATTGTGTGTAGGTATACTAATAACAAAGTGGAACTGTAAACTGTATATTACTTTTGAAAATATAGTTAAGCCGTTGCCTCCCTCAATCATTAGGACTGTAACATGTTGAAAAATGATAAGGCATACTTTTAGGTTCGAATGTTATAAAGGCCATAAATAAAAAGTATTTACAAAAAAAATAGGTAAAATCGAAGGGTAATGCCTTCCACTTCTTTTAAGATACCCAGTCAGGCAAATAATTCCAAAGGTCAGTAGCAGGTTAATTAATCATCTTTTTCCTTAGCCGTTTAATAAAATGTAGCCTTATCTAAATATGACCAGAAGTGATTTGTTTTCAGATCGTATAATTATGATGAGCTCAGAACATTGTATAATTTGAGAAAAATAACACGTTTGTAAGTGAAATAGTTAATATATAATTTTAAATTCTCGCTTTAGATACACTGTTTTGGAATATAAAATCATTTTTGCCCACATCATAACAAGCAAATGGATCACATTTCTCACAGTAAGTTCAGAGCTAGATCAAACATGTTGAGTTATGCTAATCTCACAGGAAGGTCCTAGACACAGCACTTGCAAGAACATCGCGCGAAGGTGCTTTATCATCAACGAGAACAGTTACCTGCGTGAGCAATTTGGAGAGTTTTCGGCAGCCTCCACTCTGTGAGAAAATAGCGTTCGTCATAAGTAGTAAGGAGATGTGGGGGCGTTCTATGAAATGCGCAGTTTATTTGTTTTTGTTGTTTTTTTATCTCAAAAATGGTAAGGGGACGTTTGTGTGAATAGCACTAGCATTAAAACGACACCGTTGAGAACAAGTCAACTCCTGTTTCTATCAAGTTGAAAAATTCAATCTCTTGAAACAGTATTTTTAAATCGTATGATTTAATTGGTAAAAATTATGCCGCAGGTCAGAATTATGTTTTATTCATCACATACTTTAAGGAAATGCATAATGGAATCTAAATTTTTTTGTACAAGTTAGACTTGGCCCTATTGAATGTGAAAATGCTAAGCTTAATTCGAATCATTGAGGCGGAACTTAAAACCATAGCTATTTAGCTATAGATATACGGTAACAATTACGTCGAATTTAGACATAATGTACAGCGCAAAAAAAAAAACAAAACAAGAACTTCAACTGAGCTTGTGATTGAGAGAAGTGGGGAGAAGTAGCTGGGTCCAAATGGCAGAGGCAGAATAGTAGATCAGATACACAGACAATTAAAGTAGAGTAAAGAAGAAAGAGACACAGCTACAAAGCACTGTCATGTGAAGAAAAATTGAAAAAAAAACCCAGAGTGACCACAACTTAGCTCTGCTGGCTATATCTTAGCTTGCAAATTTTCTTCACATTGTCGGCGACAACTGACTTGTCTAAAATATGCCAGACTTGTAAAGACTGGTACTTTTTTAGCATTACTAACCTAGATATTACTTTACAAATCGACTCTTTCAACAGACTCGAGTTGTCATCCATATACACATAACATTAAGTTAATCTTCCAGCTGGTAGAGTTATGACATGCTTCGCAATTTCTGATTACAAACATGCTATGCGATGAGAAATTTTTAATTTTATGAAAAAGCGTTATGGAAATTTGTTCCCAACTCTTCTCAACTCTATGTGATTCTTGACAGTTCAAAAGATAAGAACTGGAACTTAATCGAATCCTAGAAAAAAAACTGATCAATCTAACAAAGAACCATTAAAAATGCGGAAACGTTTTTAGCATTGATAAAAATAAATCACAATTATCCCTCAATATTCCATTAGGGTATCTGTCTGTCTGTCTCTGTCTCTATCCCTGTCTGTCTATTTGTCTCTATCTCTGTCTTTATCTCGCTCTCTCTCTCTTCCTCTTTCTCACTGTATATGTTTTTCTGATTAAGTATATGGTTTAAAAAGTGCTCCTTGTATAATACTTCACACATACATTGCTCTATTTTATCCAATCTCTTAAATTTCTTTCTCTATATCTTATAAATATTTGTACCCTGTCACCTCCATAGCCATTCTTCCTTTTCAAAAGCATTCAATCAAAAGCGTCTTCCCATTAAAAAATCAACAAACTAGTTAAAACCACAGCTGGATGCTCACAATAAATCAATCAAAAAGACAATTAGTTGAAATGAATAATCTAGACTTCGAAATCCAGGCGAAGAATTCGTTTTTCTGTTTCCCTTGCGGGCAAAACAACTGGGAGAAACCAAGGAATGGTCCCACGCCCCAGCATACACAACTAAAAGATTTTACCATCTTACCCAGTGACACAATGACATCATTTCCGCAAATCTAATAGAATGTCCTAGTGGACTGTTTTGCCCTTCAGCACCAACTGAAAATCATTTCGAGGGAAAAAAAGACCTTCATGTTTTGCCAGAAAAACAAGCTAAGGGCTTTCCAACCAAAAGAAACAAAAAAAAAAAACATGAGCTCATTTTTTGTTGCAAAGTAATGACTATGTGCCAGTTTGGATTTATAATTTTTTGAGGTTTGAAAATAAGTTTTAAAACTAATTTTCCTGTGAAATACGTGCTTGCCGTCAGCTGGAAAACTAGGATTAGTAAAATTATTATTGAGGTTCAACAATCTAACAGTACAAGACAGCATCAATAGAAATAATAGGAAAACTGACTCTATAGTAATTAAAAATGATTCTTTTGAACGTTGACCTGCTAGCTTAAAAAAGTACCTTTTTTGTTCTATCGTAAATTAATCTACTCCAACAGAGTGAATTTCAGAGCTATTGCCTTAACATTACAAAAGATCTCTTTAAATGAACAACTAACTATAGACTGTAAGTTTAAATCGAATCTTACATACAAATGTGATTTACGAGTATAACGGTGTCCTAAGAAGAAAATAAAGACCATACGTTATCATACCGCTCAGGAGGACGAAATCCATAGCGAATAAATTCCAGGATGGCTAATGTCTAACGGGTTCCTGTTAGCCTATCATCTGCTGTAAAATCCATGCTAGCTATCGGTGTTATAACCTCATAAATTGTCTTCTTCCGCGCGTATTGTCTCTATTGTATATAATTATGTTAAAACAGAAAACTTAAAGGGATAAATAATTGTGAAAGAAATGTGAAATGCAATCCTTCTCCTTTCTACAATCGTTCAACCTCAACCACAGCCCCCCCCCCTTTCCATTCCTGAAACATCCAACCTGCCCTAATCTGGTTTCATGATGACAAGATTATGCAGATTGTCATTGCCTTCTGGCAATTCTTAAATTTATGAAGTTGAACGCGCCGACTCTCGTTTAGTTTGTACAAATTAGAAAGGAAGAAAGATATAGAATGGGAAAGAAATTTGCGTGATAAAGAGAGAGAGAGTTACGTGAGAGAAAAAGTATTGCTGGTTGAAATATATAGAGATAGATGAGGATAAAACAATAAACAAATTGCGTCTTTTTGTCGCTCTATACATTGCCCACAATAAACTTTATAATTATGCAAGGTGCGACATGACAAATTACGTCATTGCGAACCAGTATGCTCTCAGAACTGTAAATAGTTTTAATAACTATATGGAAGTGTAGAATTATTATACAAGGAGTATAATATTGTTCTTTGGTGAGTTTATTGTACCCTAAGTTTCCCTAGGTATACCGATGGTTATTTAGAGGACGCCTTACCTTGTGGCAACTCTAGAGAGGAAAAAATATATTTAGGCTGCTTATGCCACATAAGTAGAGGGATATGAGTAAGAAAATATGACTCGCATTCTGTCCAAATGAGTCATAAGTCGAACGTTTTAGTTTTTAAAGTTCAGTGGGTATTCAGAAGTCATTTTTTCGTTGTAGATGTTGATGCTAAAATCATTTCTAAACAGTTCTCACACCTGATTCATGTTGAAATTTCATGGGGTTTTTTTCGCATTTCAATTTTTATGGTTGCTAAGCACTCAACACATGAATATATATATATATTTTTGGAAATTCCACAAGTCCCAATGCTACCAAACTTAAGTGGCTATAAATTTTTACTGAAGCATGATAGAGCTTTTCTTTTTGTTGTAAAGAGTAGAGAAAATAAGCTTTTCTGTTATACCAATATCTGATTACCTTCCAATTAGACTTAAGACTCACTTTGACTGGTTGCAAGACATGTTTTCTGTCTTTCTATCTACTGGTAGATAAGGCTAGTTGCGAGAACTAGAAGGAAACATTTTGGTTGTGAAAGAGGAAGCTGTTAAGGCGAACTGTGGACTGGGTATGTAGAGGACTAGACGGTCTGTGGAAAAAGCAACAAGAAATGGTAGGAGTAGTTCAGATGCAAAGGGGAAGAAACAGAGGCAAGAAAAAAAAAGAAAACGAAAAAAAACAACAGAAAGTCAGAAATGAATGGTAGGAATGGAAGGAAAGAGAGGGGGAGAAGGTGGAGGCAGAATAGGATGAGATAAAATAAAATATACAAAAAACTTACAGAGAGAGTGGTAAGGATGAGTAGGTAAGAGGGGGGATCTGGTGATATGTATAGTATAATAAAAATGATAATAATAATAATAACAAAAATAATAATAACAATAAAAAACAATAATAATTAAAAATAATAATAATAATGATAATAATGATAATAACAAAACAATAATAATTAAAAATATTAATAATAATGATAATAATAAAAATAATAATAATAATAATAATAATAATAATAATAATAATAATAATAATAATAATAATAATAATAATAATAATAACGAAGAACATTTATACAGCGCTTTTACAAAAAGCTCAAAGTCAAAGCGCACTAGATAACTATGACATAGACATCTTTTCAATACACATTTCTAGGACAGATACATTATTTTGTAATAGGTGCGTTTTTAATGCAGTCTTGAACGCCTGCGAGTCCTTTATCTGTCGAATGGGCAGAGGAAGAGAGTTCCAAACGTGAGGAGCTGCATATCCAAATGATTTCTCTCCATAGGTCTTAGTTTTCACTGTAGGTACAACTAACGAATTTTCGCTGCTACGAGATGGTTTGTAAACGCTAATCATAGATGACAAGTACAATGGTGCTTTGTTTTGTAGAACTTTGTGACAAAGTACAGCTAATTTAATCCTAGCATTTACAGGAAGCCAATGTAGATGTACAAGAAGCGGTGTTACATGCTCCCTTAAGTTCTTTTTAAGGATCATCCTAGCAGCATTATTCTAAAATCTCTTAAATCTCTGAATAGATTTTGAGAGCAAATTAGCTATATAGAAGTGTGTAAAGGGTTTGTGTGGCGGGGGAGGGGGGAGCGAAAATTTAGACATGGGGAGCCATTGGTAGGAATGAAGATGACAGAAGGCAAAAAAGCTAAAACCGAATTTAAAAAAAAAAAAAAAACGAAAAAGGTTTAGGATAAGGAATGGGTTGGAAGTTAAAGCACAGGCTGATGTGCTGGTACACTTGAAGAGAGGAGAAGTTGTCAGTGATTCAATCAAATAAATGTTGATAAGAGGAGGGCGTGGGACGGGGCATGAGGATAGTGTGCAGGGGCTTGATCGAGAGATGGGAAGTTATTTTGTTTAGAGATGTCATTCTAATTCTAAAGATTTCTAGTATTTTAGTTACATATTATTTGTCGTGGGTATCATTTTAAGTCTATTACTCTGGTTGGGGGCCAAACTATTTTCTTTCGCGTGTAAAACTAAACGCTCTGTATGTCTCACGTTCCTGTTACCTTCCTTCGTATCATGATCTTCCAATTGTCCATCCTTTTTTTTCCTGTTTCTTTATTAAACCTTGTCCATCCTGTAATCTTGGTATTTTTCCTCTGTTCTTCTTTATGGTTCTGTTTGTTCTCTTTGTTTCCAGGGGAGAGGGATAGCAAACCAACCAGTAACTCAGACCTGCCACTTAGGGCCACGTTAAGGCACCACGGATGTTTTTGTCGACGTGGACATAATAGGAAAGAGACCAGATAAGAAAGTGAGTGTTCACCTTAATCATGAATCAGTTCTTTATTGTTGGATTACTAAATTAGGTTAACGACAAACATTTACTTAATTTTTTAGTGCTTTAGCATTATTGAGGTTATAATGTATTAATTATTATTTTCGTGAACACTTTGGCTTAAATATATTCAACAACTATTGAAAGGCCGAACAATTAATTCGTATTTCGGAAGTCGGACCCAATAGAAACTGTTTAAAAAAAGCAATCCCATGTCTTAAGAGGCAGATTCAATCATCCTTGACAATGCCATATTTTAAACTTGTTGGTGCTCCATTTACATCTAAAAAAATCCTATTTGTTTAAACGTAAATGGAAACACAATGACTATATATTTTATCTGCAACCATATCCCTAAATTAAAAAAAGAAATATTGCTGTATAATTTAATCCTGTGTTGTCTCTTGCCTTATGAAATTGATAATTTTTTCTAGTCTTTATAATATTTTCAACATTTTA
>BMAT01011361.1:238609-248720 GCA_019649035.1 Elysia marginata
AAAAAAAAAACAAGCAAAGGAGATATGCAGAAGCAAGAGTAAATAGAGGCAGAAGCATAGTAGTGAAGTGGAAAAAAAAACGACAGAGGCTGCGTAGAGAGAAGATAATCAGATTTAAAAAGATGATTGAAAAGGCGAAAGGAAGAAAGAAAGAGAGAGAGAGAGAGAGAGAGAGAGAGAGAGAGAGATCCTAAAGGATAAAAAATGTAACTAAATGAAGAAAGAAATGATGGCAACATTGATATCTTTGAGTTATCGTCTGGTCTGGAACTTCTATGACCTAATAAAAAATATTTTGAAAAATGTTTCCTATCTTTGTATTCCTTCTTTTTTTTTTCTACTTTTTGGCATTTGATGCTGGTGGTGACAACTCACTGTGTGTGATGAGTATGCAGACAACAGTTAACATCCCAAAAAGGCAACTGTATAGGACTCACCGATAACAGCTTTAGAACTAGGTATAACCTAAATAAATCATTCTCCAATATTTAAACGAAAGAAGAAAAAAGATCCTAAATCCAAACTGGAGAGTTCATTTTAATTTCAAATTTAGGATTTTTCAAATTAAGGATTTAAAAGTGCGAAATTCTGCGACGATAATTTAAAACAGCAGTCCATCAAAAAATTAAACAAAAAAAATCATCTAGACTAGAGTTTCTCTCTGATTTCCCTGGCAAACGAACTCGCGACGGCCCAGACAAGCGAATTGTAGATGACGTGAAACACGTGTCGGAAAGTACGCGACTTTTAAATGAGCGTCGAGAGCAGCTGAAGGCTTTACCAAGTTACAAACGAATTAAATTTAAATATCTTAGATAACGCTCTAAGATTGGACTAGTCTAAAGAAAAGATTGAACGTAAAACCAAGAAAGAAAAAAAAGTAACGACAAAATTAACGAATAAAAAAAACTTAAGAGCATTCCTGCAATTTCTGGCGGGAACCCAATTAAAACCCCAGTATTTCTAATCAGGTATTTATCACCCAGCAGTATCTAAATTGGTTCTTGTGTTAGTGTATAAGTGGATACTGTATTTCTGCACTAAACTGTAAAAAACTGTATATCTAATGAGGTGATAATTAGTTACATAATATGCTTTCGGCATAAAAGGATTGTAAATTCTGGAATGATATGCCTCGAGAGAAATGGAGATCTGGGCAATTACCATGTAAGTGAAGGGAAAAAAGAGGACAAAAAAGAGAGTAATACAAGTAGATATAGAAATCAGAGGAGAGAAAAAGACGACTTTATTGAGATACAGATATAGAAAGAGAATAAGAGGGAGGGGGGAGAGGGAGAGAGGGGGGTGACGAAAAAGTAATGAGAAAACAAAGAACATTGGGTAGGTATAAGCAGCGATCGAGAGAGATACACACTGAGACATGAACAGACACTTTTACAGACAGGAGATATGCTGCAAATGTGTACACACGTAAAATCAAAATGAAAAAAGGCAAATGAACTATTTTAATGATGCAAGAAAAAGACGAGTGTGTTCAGATCCAGGCAATTGTTGAATATGCATCGCTAGTAATTTCTGGCTTATGGAACAAGTTACGTTTTATTAAACGTGGTACAATTTTACTTTTCAAACTGAGATTAAATTTAATTCGCAAATCAAACATTTTGATAGTATTTGGTGCCTCATCTTATTAGGTTTAATAAAAGCAATAATGTTACACTCTTTGTGGGGGAGGGGGGGGTTACATTTTTTATCGGTTTAAACTGACAAAACCTAAATCAAATACGTCAAAAAGTCTACAAAAAGATCACCAAGGTCAAACAGCCATTTCTCTGTGAAGCAATCAGAATCAGATTTGTACAGTTGGCTCGAGCTAAGTTTAGTTGTTAAGTCCCAACAGTGTAGAATTAGTTTGTAATATGGGCTTGAAGTAAACTGTTTAAAGTCTATCAAGGGAAAGAAAGTAGATGTTTTGTTCGTCATTTCTATCGCTTGTAATAATAGTGCAGCTAGTATCGTAGAAATTTGAGGCGTAAAACTAGAGAGGTTAATAGGTATTAAGTTAAAGATACCGCTAGCGATTTTTTATATTTCCTTTACTAATGTAACTCAGAAAATTATGTTAAATTAAAGCTTATCAAATGTAACATACTTTTTTGCGGTTTTTTTTAGAATACTAGACATGATAGCTGAGTTGGATTTATCTAAAACAAAAGGTTTCGAATTGTAGTAAAAATGAAAACACATTAGAAATAGAATTAAATGTCCATCTTACTAAAATGCTTTCTCAAACTAAAATTGTCACCGTCTTACTCATCGAAATTGGTCTGGGTAACAAATGTATAAATAATGGCTATTTAAAAACAAAAGAAATTCGATTATTAAAACTCGGTAATGTCAATATTTTTTTTAATTCAAAACCGAATGTGGCTAGCAACCGCATTGGATAATTTCAAAGATGTTGCCATTCTTCACTTTCTTGTCCATGTATTCTAAGAATCTTGTAAGTTGTTTGGGTCGTGTAGAATTTTGATGATTTCCTACAACCAAAACAGAGCAACAAAATCTAAAGGCATCAGAAACAACAACAAAAACCACAATAAAACACCAACTACTACAGCACTCACCACAATGCCATTAGCAACAGCAACACAGCAAGAAATACAACCAAGAACTACCATACTCACCTCATAAACAACTCCGCCTTTCGAAGGTTGAGAATCGACTGGTCCAATCAAAAATGAAACAAGCACCTCCTGGGAATAAAATACAGAAGATAAATTACCCGCAGCCAAGTAAACCTTTTAAGTTGCCGAGATGGCGAGATAAGCCTTGATTACACTCATGTTCTTAATTATAAGGCATTTGAAGTAATAACAAGCAATGAACTGATAAGTATTTTGTTATTGCATTTATTAGATTAAGGATTGATATTGCATTCCTTTACTGTTGAAATCGAAATCCTCTATAAAAAAGAGACATTTTTCTAACCAGTGCTGGTCAGAAAAATGACTAATGCATCATTCTTGGGACATGCACCAACACCGGGTGATTTTAAACTTAAATCATGGAGAAGATTTTTTTTCTTTTTTGAGTTTTTGTTACTATATACGCTAATTAAAGAGTCACACGCTAAATGGCAAGATTTCGACCTGCATTTGGCCTACTTCAGCGAGGGGTTTTGCGGACGTCTGAGAGAACTATGACGTCATGTCTCATACCCGAGCAGCTCTAAATAACTTTGCAAAAGAGGTTTTAATCTATACTCGGCTGATTGGAAGCCATGTACCGGCATAAACGGAAATTTTGCTAGTTTTATAGAATCTGATTTAGATGTAGCTAGATGTGAGTTATTTTGCAATGGAAACTCATGGTTTAGGGCCATCAGAGAAAGTGGGAGACGATGAGACAGACAGACATGCAGGCCTACAAACATACAAAACAGACTTGTAAATACCAAGCGAAAGAGGGAGAGAGAGAAAGAGAGAGAGAGAGAGAGAGAGAGAGAATAAAGGTGTGAAATTTGATAATGAGGAGGGTTAAAACAGTAAAAGATGTAGACAGAGACATACTTTTAAGTCTTAAAATTCACAAAGATATCAATCTTCTTAATTTTTGTCGTTTTTACAAAATATTTGAGTCTCTCTTAGTAGTAAAGCGCTTTCGTTTCACTGCTTAGCCAAAAGGCCGAGGCAAGTGATCGCAGAATGATCTAGATCTGGAGTCTAGTCGAGGTTTATGACCTCATTATTGTGGTGGATGTGCCCATATAATTGTTTGGCAATCTAAATTTAATCTGGAAAAGGTCCTTTTCGACGTTTAAAATCTGAATACGCTTTAAGCTCTAGATTCGAAGTCTAGCCATTTTCAGTCTAATATTCCCTCATAAGCCAGTCACAACAGCCAGGACTTCCTTCAGATTGCCGAATTCATCAGAGCGCCATTGACGAAACTGTTAGCGCATCGTTCTGATAATGTAAAATTCGAGAGGTGCGAAGGTCAGGGGTTCGATCCCCATATGTTTTCCCCCAATCCAAGCCCTAGGATATTTTAATCAAATGAACTTAATCATGATACAACGCAGTTTTTAATGAAAGTCTTCTCATGTTATGTTCTTTATTTCGACGAACAGCATGAGCAGTGTAGGGCCGCTTGAGTGGGATCGGTGACTCTCATATAAAGATCGTTTAATTTCCGCAACCAGTCTCAATCGAACTGATGTTCTGTTTTGACCTTTGCTCAAAAAAATTTCACTATCTTTGCTGAAACCCGCGAAATTCGCGAGCATGTCACTAGTTTTAAAAAGAACGTAAGAATTTCACTACGTCAAAGACGACAAAATGGAAGTAAAAGATTTAATTTGAAAATGCGAACATAATATTATTATCTCAGCTTTATTCAGAAACATTTCAGAGACGTCTAAAGTTTACTCTGCTGCCCAATCCTAATGCGTTTACATTTGAGACAACGGCGTCTGAAAACAAAGGCTCTCATAGCTTTTATACCATTTTGAACCGAAAAATGTACAATATAATTTTGTTAAAATGGTTTTGATAGCTGCAAGCACACGTTAAAATACCAATAGGTTCGGATTTTTTTGTTTGTTTTTGGGTTTTTTTTTCCGTTAAAGACATCATCAGCTTTAAATAGCAGGCTTTACTATACGACTGACCCTTTTTACATCAATGCAAAAACAATACCAGAAAGTTCTTCTATCATTTTGAACTAGCAGCGTGGCTCAGTGGTTAGCACGTCGGACTTGTGATCCGGCCGTCGCGGGTTCGATTCCCAACCACGGCGTATGCTGTAACTGGCTTAGGAAAGCAATTTATCCACACTTTCCTAAGACCACCCTCCTGTAAAATAGGTACCTGGCTATAGGCAGTGCTTGAAATTTGTAGAATGTTAGTATTTGAGCGCCTAATAGGCAGCCGTGCTGTATGCTCTGAAATATGAGTTGAATTTGCTTTGGTGTGTATTAGCCTGCTAAGAGAAATATGTAAAGTCTTGAGACTGCTTTCGGCAATCCATATTTTGTTAGCAAAGTAAGGAGTATTTTGTTATACGCGGATATCTTTCATTAAGGCAGCCTCACTATGGCTGACTTGTGCGGTTAAAACAAAAACATCTAACATAAACGGACACTTTTAAAATACAACTTTGTCTTATTTATTACATAATTATGTTGTTATGACGTCTGTCTTGCAAACAATGAAAACTAGCAGTGTTAGATCTTGAATCTTTGTTAATTTGACAAGTTTTTGAAACCAGTCAGAATTTGAATAACACTTTTTATGGAAAAAACAACAAATAATAACAGCAAAACAAAACACGCCCCTAGTGTGTTCACGCACAGTTTCAGATAATATTCGGCAACAAAGTATATTCCTTTTTTTTTCTTTTTTTTTTCCTCTGCATCATTTTTCCTAATTTGTTCAGCCATGCCAGTCAAACTTATAAATTTTTTTCATATTTTTTTTTATCACCGTCGAGGGCTGGTTTGGGTCCAATTATGTCGAATAAAAATATCTTTGTAGATTTGAAAGCTGCATATGCGACCAAAGTAACATTTTTGATGGCTTAATTACACTGAATTATTTTTAATGATTTCATTAGCTGTTAATTAATTTCCTCATAACCATCATAAACACGTTGAGCAGAAATTGAATAATGCAAACCGCTTTTAACTTTTAATAACGCAACAATTAGTCCTCAGAAAATGGCAAGCTCCATTATTAGTGTGAGATTTTCTTTTAAGTTACTGTTGCTGAAATGCTATGCAAAATGGCTCATATTTGTATTTTTCTTCTGCCCTTGACCTTTCCTTCCTATTCACACAAACTTCTGTCTTTTGCTTCCTCTCAAATTCTGTAAAAAACAAAACATATTTTCCATTTTGATTTAGGCAGTTTTCATATTAAATAATTAAAAAATAAGTAAACCCCCCAATAAAGTTAGGCGAATGAAATGCGGACACTATTGTTTTTTTCTCTAAGTAGTTAATTTTCTTCTCAGTTACACTCTTGAAAAAAACTGCATGCCTGTTTAATAACATTTAAAGAGCCCAACTGTAAAGAATGAATAAATAAATCATCATTATTATTATCATTATTTTTTATTGTTATTAATATTACTATTATTATTGATATTATTATTATTTTATCATTATTATTATTATTATTATTACTTTTACTTTTATGATCAATATTGATATTACTATTATTACTATTATGATCACTTTTAACATTATCATTATTATTACCATTATTAAACCATGAGCCTTTGAAATCTCGTTGATGGACTTCTATTTCACTAGAGCACATGGACGAAGTGTCTCGCAAATCATCAGTTCAAATGAGTCAGCTGGCATCATAATCATCAAACATTAGAAAACACGTTTTACAAGCGAGGGTTTTTTTTTGTTAGGTAGTCTACGTTTTGATTATAAAACAAAAAATTAAAATTTTTCCGCAAAATTGTGATTATTTAAGGTATTTTTTAAGGTTTGGAATCTCAAAAAATTCTTTGTTGAAAAAATCAACACATTCCTGTGGCTAATATGCCGCACCTAGTTCATTTGCACTGACTGAAAGAAACAAATATACCCTATACTTGTCATAATAGTTTTGAGTTAGGTACCATGAACTTTTGTATAACTTGAGCGTACTTAATAACATAAATCTAATTAAAGGGTCTGTTAGGTTTGAAGTAAACTGTTTAAATTCTAACAACGGCAGGAAAGTCGATGTTTTGTCCGTTATTTCTGTTAACGTAAATTTTCTGTAGCGCAGCAGAAATATGTAACTGGTCTGCGATGGCCATAGATGGCACATATTTTTAATTAAAATAAACAGTATGAAAATCTCTCACCCGGTAGCAATTTAATCCTGTGGGGGCTGAATTGAAACACACAAACTTGTTGCACGTGCTTTATTCTGTCATAGTCAATATTGGGTTACATTGAAACTTTTTTGTTTTCACTGTTTCAGAGGGAATTAATCCGGGTTTGTGTGGAATTAAAGTCTATTGAATGTTTCTCCACTTGGATTGAATCCTATGTCTATAAATTTTTTCTGAACGGTACTTGAAACTTATGTTTCCATATTACAAGTTTTTCTTAACATTAGATCTACGAGACTTAAAAGTATTGGGAGTTTAAAATAGAAACAATGAAAGAAAGACCGAACAATTACATGAGAAAAGATGGGGCCTTCAGCATGGGCGATAAACAAAGATATATAGATAGACAGATAGTAGACATGTACGAACTTCTATGTAAAGCTATATAATTTTAGAAATATATTTGTACTGTTCGATAACTAGATAGATATATAGATAGATAGATAAACGGATAGATAGATGAATAGGTAGATAGACAGATAGATAGATAGATAGATAGATAGATAGATAGATAGATAGATAGATAGATAGATAGATAGATAGATAGATAGATAGATAGATAGATAGATAGATAGATAGATAGATTATTCTTACTGTTCTCTGGTAGGAATGTAAAGAAAACTCAAACGTGGCTATCCAAAAGGGCACGACGGATAAAAACTAGAAACGAGTACACGAAGAAACTGAACTGTATCTAGAGATATAGATACCGAAGATATCCAGAAGTAACAAAAAAAGGAAAAGAAGAGACGAGAATAAGAAAATAATAAATAGAAATATTAAAATATGAAGGTATAAATATAAAAAAAAAGTTACGCATAAATGTGTATAAAAAGCGATAGACAGAGAAAGAGGCAGAGACACAAAATTGACTCAAATTTTCTCGAAAAAATAAAAAAAGGGAAGAAAGTGCTGTTTAAAGGAAGAAAAAAAACTATGGGTGTCTTTGATACTAGGGTATACCCGCAAGGCAGCATCTAGAGTAACAACACAAGAACAAAAGCTGGCCTTCTCTATACAATTTTTTTTAAGCGAGAAGAGGATTTTGAAAGACTTTATAATGACAAAAAACTTTCTGTAATGAAAAATCAATGGATATTCAGCAACTCTCTAACATCCTTGCAGACAGAGATGCGGTATCTTAGCATAAGGAAACAGGGGTCTAAAGAAACAGGACAAGGTTATTTGGGGGAAGAGCCTTTCGGTGAGAGAAAAAAATATTTAAACCTTCGGAGCGGCGACAAAAAACAAAAAACGAATTGAGAAAAGAGATTTCGAAACGGACTGGTCTGGTGGTCAAAATTTCGCTTTTATGTCAGGGGTGGGTGGGTGGGGGGTTATATCCTGGTGTTCTGAAGTATTTTGTTAAATCCCACTTCTAAGGTGTTTAATTCTTGAATGCTTAACTATATAAAAAAAACTTTGAGATCAGGTAGAAGTGCAAACATGAAGCACTTGTTGCAAGAACCTGCTACATTTCAATGTGAGGGTTTGTTTGTAAGGCCTTGAGCACCTCATGCAAGGGATCAATTCTTCAAAGAGAAAAATGAAGAATTTTATTATAAATAGGAGGCGGCGGGCAGACTTAGCTATTTTTACTGAAGGACGAAGAGTAGGATAATAAGAGACATAAAATGTAAAATTATGGGCCTTTAGATAGAATGAAAGAGTAATGCGGCACACACACACACAAAAAAACCCAGAAGAAATGGTAAAAGGTGTAGAACAAGGTGGTAAAACTGATTCAGCGACACGGAGACAGAAAAAAAGATATATAGATTAGAGCGAAAAACGTAAAAAAGAGGACGGAGAGAAAGTACTAGATAGTTTTAAGATATTGAGATGATTTTTAACCGTTGCGATAGAGACAAGTGGAAGGTTAAAAACTTACATTTTGTAACTATATTTTGTCAAAAGGAAACGACAAAAGAGACACACAATTTGAAATATAAAGTCTAATCAGAGACTGTTAAGCTTTGCAACCCTCATTGCCCTGAAAAATGTAAAAATAAAAAGGAAAGGAAAAATTTAAGACTTCAGTGTTTTATCAGAAAATCATAATGCAGGAGTACATCAACACTGAGCCAACCGTACAAAATCCTGATAGATTAACACAATCTACAGGAACATGAACCAAGATACACAAAAGAGATAAAAAAAAAACAAATAAAAAGCAGCTGTCGATGTTTGTATCCTGTCGACTTTTATATACCCACTGATGACAGATTTGAATTCCTTTTCTTACGCTACATGTCCTCCCAAGAGACAGCTGAAATTCCCTTTCATTTTGTTTTGGTTTGTTTTTTCCGTACTTCTGGCGCCTTCTATTTTCAGATCTGCGCAGGGTTTATTTCCTTCGAGTCTCGATTAGCCTACCTTTTACCCCCAAGCTTCGCCATGTTATTGCTTTGTAAGCTTAATCTAAGTTGTCATAAACACGGAGGATCACAAACAACCGGGCTATGCTTGTTTTCACTGCGTTGAAACGATTTGGACATAAATGGTTTTCATACAGTTCTGATTATGCCTGTGGTTTCTTTTGTTTCTTTCTGACTTTGGTTTTTTTTTTCCTAGAGCAGGGTTAGTACACGCACTAAACCATGGTTTAGTTGTTTACAGGGGCTTATTTTTCCAGAGCTCTGTTAACGCTATGAATTGATATGTTTATTTCCCTGGGTCTGTAAAATAAAGAAGTTGACATAAAGCTAGCTGAACAAAAAATGTACATGTTTGCATAAGCAAGTTCCTATGTCGAATGAGGAGTGCCCCAGTTTACCAATTATCAAATTAACTTCGAGGTTTTACTCTTCGGGCAAACAGAAACCGAACTAGCTTATCCCATAACCTAATAAGACCACATTGCCCTTTTTACTTTAAATCTTGACTGTTCTTACTGAACAAAAAACATTTGCACTGGATAAACAGTTAACGTTTAACCAATTTCGAACGTATAAAGCGTTACACTTTTTCAGACTCAATTTTTTTCACCCTCAATGTCTGGCTTCCCAAACTAAGAGTAACAAATGAAGAACTCTTCTCTTTGAAGAAAAAATTCAAGCGGCATGTCTTTGCGATAAAGCAGCTCATATTTTTGTTCTATGTTTAAATCTATAAACCAAGCCTATTAGAAAACATCATACCGCTCTTATCTAAAAATCAGAGACATAGGTTACTTTTAAGGACGCAATCTTTTAAATCCACATGGTGTGGCGCCACACGTCCTTGTTAAGCGAAATTAACTCTTGGGGAG
>BMAT01011361.1:256178-268390 GCA_019649035.1 Elysia marginata
TCTCTCTCTCTCTCTCTATCTTTCTCTCTCACTCTCTCTCTCGCCATCGCTGTCTTTATTCACCCAATTCCATTTCTATTAAAAGCTTTTAAAATCTCAGCTTGATTCCAACGCAATTACAAAATTAAACTACGGACCCACTGTCTATAGCCCAATCATTTTTTTTTTAATTTAAGAAAGACGAAAAGTATGGAGGGGAATAAAAAACAAAACCTAAACCGAACCATTCAGACCTGTCCTTCAATACAACTCTTATGATAGTAGGCTGTGAAAACCGTTCATTTAAAATAGATTAGCGAATCCAAAATCGATAAATTTGTTTGCTGCTATGGATTAATGTGCCCGTGCTGCAGCGAAAGAACAAACCGATTTTCTTGTTTCGGAATCTTTCTTTCAAAACTTGTAGGTTCCTGTGAATGCTTTTTAGCAGCAACTGATTTCAAATAACAGTCAATAATTCACAAACATCATTACTAAGAATATTTTTAAGAAAGAAAAATTAAAAGACCGTGTAGCTTTTCGAATGCAGCCTCAATATTATCGTAAAAATGCGCACTTTGCAATTGGTAAAGTTGCATAAATATCATATGTACCAATACAAAAAAATCGTTTTGAAAAGCTGCTAACAAAGCTGATGTTTGCAAAGCATGTGTAATTTTTTTTTATGAAGAGACAAAAAATCAAAATAAACCTTAATTTAAAACTGTTCTTAGTTCTACTATGATCCGATGATTCTAATGGTGTTTAGTGGCTAGAATCGAGTACATGGTGAAATTACTACAACCAACACGATCTCCTATACATCTAGTGCTTGTGTTCAGCAAAGCAAACAGAGGCCGTGAGGGTGATCGTGGGGTTACTAAGAGAGATCTCCAAACAAATTATTCATATATCTAAAGTATCAACTGCTAGGCATCTCAACCTTGGTAAAAAGCTAAAAAATGGTATGACAATTCCGATAAAATCAAACATAAAAAAGATATTAATTTTTTTTCTTTGAACTTTGTAATACTGCGTTGGAGATTAGAATTCAGGTTAATTATGTGCGATGGTTTGTGTGTGTGTGTGTGTGAGGAGAGAGGGGTTGGAGTATTTGAGGACACTTTTTAGTGATATTTGGCACAGCATTTAAGGTTTAGACATTGTTATGACAAAATAAATAGTTTTTGCAATTCCCTCTCTATCGTTTAAAATAAGCTCTTGAGCCGTAATATACCAAGTTTTAGAGGAGCTTCAATTTGTGCTGTGTGCTGTCGAAATGTTTCCACTCAAAATCTATTCCGCGTTTTTCGCCGTGTACAGAGTTTCATTGTCCATTGAAGAGCGTTTTTATATAGCGCCAAATCCACTAACATGCTCTATGCATTTTACATGTGTTCGCCGACAGATAAATACCAACCCAATCACCGTCTGAACTCACAGAGGAGCAGCAGTTGACGCGCATTACTCTAATATGCTGACACGATCCTTCACTGCCTAAAGTCGGGTACTCCTTTCACTCTTGAGTGAGGCTAGGAAATGTATGTAAATAGCCTTTCTAAAGGACTTGACTGTCATTAACCATAATTCCATGTGATAAATCCTCTTTATAAACCGTAAATGAGATAAGAATGATACATTTTTGTGCATCAAGTTTAGACTGTGAAGAATAGTTAGTTAGAGGTTGTTTTTTACACTGGAAAATTTACTCAAAAGCTTATAGAACAGAGCACATTCATTAAGTGCGAGTCTATTGCAAAAGCATCAATCACCGCGATGCCAAGCCCAAACACGGCTACGGTACAGTTCGACTTGGTATTAAAACACCTAAACTACTCACTCAGAAGCAGCTCAAACAAGCAGCTGGCTATGTTCACATCTTTCATCTCTTGAGCAAATGATCCGCTTGCCACAGAGATTCAAGATTTAAGAGTTCTTTTCTGTTTTATATAATATAAATGATATAAATGAAATGAGAGAAAACTTTATATGGGTTCTAAAGACCCACGGCCCATAGAAAAAATAAACTTTGTCATATATATTTACACATTAACCTAACAGACATCATCTTTAGTTACCGAAAAAATAATAATCATAATGATAAAAATAATAATTATAACAATAATAATATTAATGACAATTATAATAAAAATAATAAATAACAACAAAAAAATGATAACAATAATATTGTTTCGTAGGCCTATGTAATGGCTTCTTAACCTCACCAATAAAAATGATATAAAATTGAAATAATAACTAAGATGTATCATCGATGTGTCCAAGACAGTAAAACAAGAAGAAAAAGGTGCCCGGTAAGAAGTTTTCCATCACGCTGATGAAAAGCTGGCGGCTCCTTTGTTTTCTTCTGGCTGCAGCTACCGCCAGATTCGCAGTCGATACACTTTATTGATTCATATTGAGTTATCGCACGTTTGTTCTAAACCTGTTCCAAAAACCACAAAGCGCCTCTTGCCAGGGGCAAACTGTGGCCAACGAGCTTAATATGGAATTGCAGTGGTAGTGCAGCAGTGGTAAAGCTATTAATTACAATGTTAAAGCTTGGCCCCAGCAGCTGAAAGGTAGTACTCAACTTCTTTGACAACGTGTTTAAGTAGAAAAAAAACCTATTAACAGAAATAATATTTGAATTTTAAATCACAATAATAATGTTCTTCGCCGTTGCTGAACAAAAAATACAACGTAATCGTATTCATCTTTAGAGATAAAATTTTATGTAATGGGCTGAAGCCGCAATAGAATTATATCGATTTTTAAACGCAATGAAAACTAAAGGCCTATCGATTACATCAAAACAATTAGTTCTTATATCGTTTTGATTATGAATCCTGTATATCGATACACCTCTCGTTACAACAGCACATTCAATGCTCCTTATACTGTTTTTATTGATCAGAAACTAAAAAAAAGAAGCGAAAGATGTATAATCGAGTATAACAAAGTCTTGGCGATTAAAGAACTATTATTACCTTAATCAATAGCCCAATATAGCAGTGCCCCCCCTCCCTCATAAAATCCCTACAAGCGCCCAAACACACGACATGCAGATCTTCTCTTTCGATTGTGAGCAAATGTCTTTTGTACTTGCCGAGAATTTCCTAGTAATCAGCAAAGTAATGTTTACTTTAGCAGGCACAATGTGGAATAGTTAGATTGATTGGTAAAAATTTATCTGTCTTCATGTTTCGATACCTCTGCTAATGTCTTCCAGTCTGCATCTCTGTCTGCCCGCTTATATCTTGTCTTTCTTTGTGTCTGGTTTTGTCTCTTTTTTCTGTTCCTCTTGCTCTGAGTCTCTCACTCCTTTTCGCCACCCTCTCCCTTCTCTCTGTCTCTGTCTGTGTATCTCCCTCTCTCTCTCTCTCTCTCTCTCTCTCTCTCTCTCTCTCTTCCTCC
This sequence comes from Elysia marginata, assembly GCA_019649035.1. Lineage (NCBI taxonomy): Eukaryota > Metazoa > Mollusca > Gastropoda > Plakobranchidae > Elysia > Elysia marginata. Next base: position 259,572 of record BMAT01011361.1, read on the forward strand.
ATCTCTAACTTCTTTGCCCACGTCCAGAAATGTGGCTAAAGGCTAATGTTTCTATTGGGGAAATCAGCAGATGGCGATCGTGGATTAGGGGCATTCCGAGCCTCTAAGAGACTTGCAAGTCAATAGAGAAATAAAAAGCACCTGAAGCGAAAAAAAGGCATTACGTATAATATCATAATGTTTCATGATGAAAATAATGTTTTGTTGCTGATGAGATGGACTTAGAAAGTGATATATAGGATCATTTGATAATACGATGATAATTTGTAGCAGGTGGATCGTACTAATAAAAAGCAAACACCTTTATATATTCCAATCTGCTATCGCTCCCAAAGAGGAATTAAAACAGAAAGATAAAAGAACTTATTAAATGATGCGCATTTCTTGAACGCAGCACTAAGACCATTAGTCGGGAAAAGATATTAGAGACCTTTAGCACACGCACCGTGTCGCACTACGCGTACGTGAAAATCGGGAAAGCAGATTGAGGAAACTATAGAAATAATGAAACCAGTTTCTAAAAATAGACCCACAGACGTTCGCGTCATACTCACGCGTTGCTGCTTAAAGTCTGTATTTACGACTAAAAACATAAAATTACCAGATGGCGACAGTGATATATAGAATGTTGAAGCCGGTCAGGTGATGGGACTTAAATCTAGATCTATAATCACCTGTTTATCGTACCGTGTAACAATCCTTTTTAGTGCCTGCATAATATTAGTTTTTTGTAGTAATACCGATTCAGAAAAAAACATTTTACAAACGAAAGGTAATGTTGAGAGTATTGAATAACGGAGACAACAAAAACAGCCGATAGAGAGTGAGGGGGGGGGATAAAAGAGAAATTAAAAAAATACAGACAGCGAGCTAGAAGGCTTAAGTTGATCGTAAGAAAGAACTCGCTAGCATGTGATAATAGTTTTTATAAAAGCTGAAATATAAATTAGTGGGAAACAAAGTGATAATCAAGGGTGAAAAGGAGGGGGGGGGCACAATAAGATAAAAAAGAGAGAGAGAGACAAGTAGGAGAGGCAGAGGGAGAGAGAGAGTGAGAGAGAGACTAGGGATAGAAGAAACGGATAGTAATATAGCGAGGAGTTAGTGTAAGTAGCTGAAAAAAAGAATAAAAATGAAGCTAAGAAACAAAACAGAACGTTTGAGAGAATAAAGATACAAAAACATAGAACCACAGAGACGCATACACAGCGAGGCGTAGCGGAAACCAGTAAAACAGAGTATCACAGATCGAAAACTCGTTAAGAGAAAACAGCGAAAGTGACGATAATAAGATTAAAGTGAGCCACGCAACTTAATTATTGATGCCGATTAGAATTTTTTACTTATGTGTTAACGAAGATCAGGAGTTTCCTCCATAAAAGGAAACTTTCAAGGCGGGTAAGAGTGTCCCATTGTGGTTTCTGAGTGAATCGAAATTCGATATTGATAAAGATCAAATGAGTCGATAATTGTTGCATTTTCTGTTAATGAGGGTTATGTAGATTTTATCATCACAAGATTGGCGATGAAGAGAGTTGTACTGATTAAGAATAAAAAAAGCAATAAGAATTTATAGATGGTATTTTGTCCATTACAGAAAATATAATGTGGATAATTATGATCCAACCAGCAAACAAATTAAAGGTTACGTTAATAGCTCTAATATCCCACTGAATATGATCTAAGAAAGCATATCATTTATTAATACATCTAAGGCTGCTATGCTTTTCTAAGCTAGACCATTTCCAGCAAACCATTTGTTAAAATACTCATGTTTAAACGAATATTGTGACATTTCAACAAAATGTTAAACTGTTATAAAACATAGCAGGTATGCTCTCAAAAACAAAGGAAGGTTTTTTTAAACCAAGCACCGAAGAATATTTACTGTATTTTTAAATCAATACCAGTTATAATGTTCTTTTTACTGTCACCTTTATTACTGTCATTGTCATTATTTTCATTAGCCTGCATGATTGTATTTGTTTTAAGTATCTGTTTATTACGATTGCCATGTAGGATTGAAAGAAGGCATCGTTTTCATTGATATCAATTTTACTATGCGTTTCAACTTACAATATTTTTTTTTCTTTTCAGCTTATTCATTGCCTTCAGGTTTTTTTTTGATTTATGTAATATATCGTTCCATTTCAACGCCCAATGAAGAAGGTGTGGTGAGTTGTATCATCAATACACGAACAAAATCCAAAACGTTCACCTACTTTACTAAAACCTAGCCCGATGAAAGAAACGATTTTTTATAAAGGTATGCCACTTTATTTTTTTTTCCATCAACCAGTAGTCAAATATTAAACTGAAAGAGATGGGGGAGAGCACAAAAACAAAGGAGCGAGAGATAGGATTATGGATCCAGCGATGCGGAAGAAAGAAAGAATCAATCAGATGCAACATGCATCTCATTATCAATACATCATTCTGGCGCTATTTTGTATTTGTTTTCAAGCCTACTTTATATGCATGTGATTTACGTTCGGCTAATCATGCGGGAAGTCAGGACCGAGCCACGATCCTTAAATGAAAGGCATGAAAGATCATAAAGATCTGGTCGAAATTTATTGTTCAGACAAAGAGAGAGAGAGAGAGAGAAAGAGAGAGAGAGACAGAGAGACAGAGAGAGAGACAGAAACAGACAGACAGAGGTACAGAAAGCATAGAAATTCGTGATGGGTACGTGGGAGGGTGGTCTTTAGGGGTTTCCAGGAGAAAATTGAATGAAATAGAGCGCGTAAGGCCAGGGAGAGAAAGAAAGAGAGAGGGAGAGAGAAAGGTCACAGTGGCAACAGCTTCTGGTGATTAAACGAGATTGTGGGAGATTGAGTTAGATAGAGGAAAACTTATTGTGGTGTATGATCTAGTATGATGAGGAGAAGGTTTCCTGCTTTATATATGGGACTTCTAAGGACGCCAACAAAGCGCGTCTTGGCTTGGATTTTTTTATATACAACGGAAACCATCTAAAAGTCTTTTTTTTTATTCTTTTAGTGCGTTAAATATGTGTGTTTCTTTATTTTGTTATTTGTTCCACCACATGTGAACTCATGATTTGTTAGAGGTTGTTACTATTCTTCTTCGCCCAGTAATCTTTGTCTTTTCCCTCTTTACCGTATTCCATCCACCATCATTCGTCTGACTCTGCAGTTCTATCGCCTTGTCTTTCTCTATATCTGTGTTAATTTATTTTTCCAATCTCTCTCTCTCTCTCTCTATCTCTCTCTCTCTCTCTCACTAACTCTCTCTTTCTCTCTCTCCTTCTCTCTCACACTTTCTCTCTCTCTCCCTCTCTTTCTCTGTGAACCTCTTAACATTCATGTCTGTCTGTCTTCTTTCGATAATTTTATATCAGTTGCCATTTCTCTATTTCCCACATGTCCCCCCCCCCCCTGCACCTCCTTATGTTTCATGTGCTGTAACTGCTCTTATCCCCTTCTGCACTCATCTTTGTCTCCATATATTTATATTTTACATTTTGTTGTCTCATTCTTCCTATGTTACTCCACGTCTGTCTCCCTGCACTCAACTCGCCAACCCCCGTCTCTCCTTTCTCTCCAACTATTAACGCATTTTTCTCTGAGTAAAGTAGCATAGGATATAAACTTCGATCTAATGGTTATTTGATCAGCGTTATATTTGATAGTTCACATCTTTTAACTTTCAAATACAGCAATTACTTCCATATGTATATACATGTATATGAAATGATTGGACTGTGTATTTCAAACTTTGTCAACTAGTCCAGATACCTTTGCACACATCCATAGTAAAATACGTTGATCGCCTATGATAGATCAAAATATTCATATGTACGAAAGAACGCGTTTACTAAAAAAAAAGGAAGAGGGGATTGTTTTTCGCTTTGCCTGCTTATTGATATTTTTTTTATCTTTGAAATACGTAATACATTTTGTTTTGGAATTGTATAAATTTATGTTGTTTTCCTTTTTTTGTGACTGCTGAAAAGTATAAAGAATAATTATAGTATTTCATACTTTTTTCCCATTTTGCACAATGGTACCGGATGTAATAAACTCTAATAACTACAAAAAAAATTCAAAATTTTGTTATTACTGTTCTGGTTAATCCCGCTTGTAATGTGAGATCCACTCTAAAAAACTGTAAACAGACAAGCCCATGCCATAATTTGTGCGAAGAAAAAAAAAGAACAACCATTATCAAGCTTAACTAAATGCTGGGTGTTTCTTCTTGTTTTTATCAGTTCGTATACTTATCAAGTGCTGTATCTTTGTCAAAAAAGGAGACAGCGAAGCTACAGATCCATGTTAATTACATTTGCTCTTCGTTCAACAGGAATGGAAAAAAAAGAAAAAGAGAAGTAGAAAGAAAGAGACAGAGACAGGCAAAGAGAGAGAGAGAGAGAGAGAGAGAGAGAGAGAGAGAGGGTGTCTGTGTGGCAGGCATATATACAAGGGATACAAAGAGAGAGAGTCAGACAGAGAAAGAATGGCAGACAGACATACTTGTGAACAGAGACTGACAGAAAGAGAAAGAAAAAAGAGACGGAAAAAAGAATGTTAACAAACTGGTCTTCGAAAACTGAATGGTTGAAAAGATAATCTTAATTATCTTCACAAATCATATCAATTATAAAGAAAAAAAAAAGAAAAAAAGAAACAAAATTGGAAAAAAATTAGAGAAAAACCTGCTGAATTTTGAGAGCAAATGCAGAAAAAAAACATACCACCTTTGAGATGTTTTTACGAGAATACTGTGGAAAAACCCACACCTTTCAACTAAACCCCTATACTTTGTCTTTCTTAATCTTAGGTAGTGTAACATCTGTTATCTTTTAAAAGAAGATTTTCCAGCATTTTTTGGCACTCGAGCTTGCATCAATGCTCTGCTAATTCTTATTTATTAGGTTGACTAATTCCATCAGACATCTGCACCATGCTCACGTCGTCTGTTAGTTTGCTCTGCGGACTCTCACAAACGATAGTCAGAGATGAGCCAAAGAGTTCCACGTCATGGGGAGATATTGCCAAAAGTCTTGACGTGTTCTGCATCTGTTAGCTTCACTCCAAAGTTTTACTTCATCTTCCTTTTTTTTTAATTCTTTCTTCAACCTGCACTTGTTCTTTTCATGTTCTAATTGCTTTTTATAGTTGTTTTTTTTTCTTCTTCTTCTTCTTCTTCTCCTCCTCATCCTCCTCCTCCTTCTTCTTCTTCTCCTTCTTCTTCTTCTTCTTCTTCTTCTTCTTCTTCTTCTTCTTCTTCTCCTCCCTCTAATAAAACAACAACAACAACTACTACTACTACTACTACTACTACTACTACTACTACTACTACTACTACTACTACTACTACTACTACTACTACTACTACCGTTACTACTACTACTATTACTACTACTACTACTACTACTGCTACTACTACTACTGCTACTACTACTGCTACTTTCACTACTACTCCTACTACTATTACTAGTACTAGTACTACTACTACTTCTACCACTACTCCAATTACTTCTACCACTACCATTCCTGTTACCGCTTCTCTTCGTTTTTTTTTCATTGATTCTCTTTCCATTAAAAAACTTTTAACTGGTAGTGGATCTGCCAGTAGATCTTAATTTCACTTCCATCTGGCAAAAAGGCAAGTTCTAGCCAGCAGCCAAAGACTCACAGATGATTATTTGTTGGGCTGAAGAGTCTGTCGGTATGAGCTCTTCTCACAACTGCTTAAACATGTCTTCCCAGCCTAACCTTGGTACTAGATGGTTTTTAATGACTTTCGGTTACCTACACTTGGCACAAGCCATGGAATATAAACATTTTAACGTCTAGTTCTTGCTTAAGTTCACTTCTAACATGTTTTCCTTCATGCTCTGCCAAAAGCCATATACCTAAAAATCTATTACATCATCTTTAATGGTGACTTCTAGTTTCTCCAAAACATGGTTTGGACTACATGAGTATAATCTTGCGATTTTTGTTTTTCTTCATGTTCCTTTCCTCGTTGTCATTACTTTATCTCTATCATTTTCACAAAATGCATTGTATAACATTTTAGCAGCAGTGTTATTTTAAATTATAATAACCGAGGACCCCATGCTTCACTTAACAATAATACAACTTTCGGATTTTCACGTTTATCATCAGCCAAGCCTGAATTTAATGGCCTTTGGGGTCAATAACCTCGCCACATCGGCTTAATTTTATAAGGTCTTAGCATACTTGTGACCTAACATTTCTGAATATTGCGTTCAACAGATTTCAGCGTCGTGCAAAGGAAGGAAGAATAACTCAAAATATATGATCCTATAACACTTTACTTTGGTCGGACATGTTGCATGAGGGATCATCACCTATAAAATAATAGTCATACACTTTACGTGATTGTGCTCTATGCAAGAAGGTGCCCTCATCCCATCCCATAATTAATTGGCTGGTTTTGTTAAAATATGTTAAAAAGCGCCGGTGAAAATTAAGATGGCGCAGATATAAAGAAAACTATGAGTAAGCGTTCACGTGTTTCTTTGATTCCTGCTAAGCACTACAGTGGCGCAATCGGTAGTGCGGTTGACCGCTATCTGAGAGGTCCCGGGTTCGATCCCCAGCCCGGGCTAAACTTTATTTGCTCCCCTGTGCCCACCCAGCACTTGATGGGTAGCTAGGTCTCTTAAGACTAAGCGAAAGTAAAGGCGGCGAGGAAAGCAATGGCAAACTACCTCACTATGCCGTGTGCCTAGAAAAACAAGGACCCTGCTCCTTGTTCCCCTACGCTCATGTCGAGTATGGGACTACCTGTACTACAAATTTTGAAAAAGATTATTTAAAACTATCATGTTGAATGAACATGTAAAATCAAGGGCATAAAACTTTTTTGTGAATGTACCTGTCTATTGAAAACTTGTAAACATAATGTTGATACGTATTCACAACAATTTAGTTGGTCTGTACTGGATGACCTTGTATAAAAGCAATTATAACGTCATTGTATCGTATGGCCCCACTGGTTCGTTTTGTTTTTAAATGAAAGAACGAAGATTAAATCATTCACTGAAAAGGGTGAATAGTACTATTGTCCCTCAATTGTCCGAAAAAATAGAATGCACAAGATTTAGTTAATACCATTTAATAGACATCCAACCATGACCAACAAAATTTGGAATATTTTAAGCGATAACACATTCCCTGTCCCCATAATGTAAATTATTCTAATTTTTAAGTTATGTTGATGAAACAGTGATTTGCGCAGTGGTTTACAGTCAGGCTTGTAATGCGGCGGATATGAGTTCAATTTTTACGGCTTATGTAACAATTGCATTAGAGAAGTAATTTATCCACTTTACTCATACCACCACCCACCTCTAAAATGTGTACTGGCTTAAGGCATTTTTTGAAATTTGTGGAATGTTAGTGTTTGAGCGCTTAACAGACCGCCGCACTGCAATGCTCTGGAATATAAATTTAGTTTGGTTTGGAATACATTGGCCTGCTGGGGGAAACACGTAAAATTTTGAGACTGCTTTTGGTGCTGGAAGACTACTATAACCATATATATTCTTTACCTAAAGGACACTGGGGCACACCTTGTCTAAACTGGTTTTATTTCTCTGACATTTATTATCTGTACTGTTATTCTAAGGCACGACTTTAAATATACTACAGCACATCTGTCGGTATAGATACATAAGATTCAAAGGATACGTAGGATTCTTGTAAAAAACATTTCTACTGTCTTAGTTTTAAGAAATGTAAAAATCAAATTTAATAAATAAGAAGTTCTGATTTAGTTTGTTCTCTTGTATGAACCTTTTTTTTTAAAACTGTTTTATAAAGTTATGCAACCGTTTGAAAACTTAAATGCTGTTTTAGGTGCTCTGAACGCGCAATAAAAAGACTTCAGATCCTGAAATGCTCGTTTCATGTACCGGACGGATGTATCTAATTATATAATACCCTAACAGGTGGTATGAACGTAAGGTTGAAGATCTAATTGAAAAAAGAAGACTTTGCCTTTTATTCCACGGTGTATCATTTGTTTTGTAACCATTTCAGATCACTCGAATATCTTAATTAGCATGTTATAAGGCGGTGCTATACCTGGTTTAGATATAAAAATTTTGAATTATCATAAAATTATAGATATCATATGGGAAGACATATAAAAGACGTTAGCTTCTCCTAATATTTAAAACGAGAAAAACAGACATTAAAATGATGGGGTTTTTTTTTTTTTGTTTTGTTATGGACATGCGACTTATTTTATCAGTTCGCGATAAATTCACGGATATCACATAATGTTATGTTTATGTTATGAGAGAATACATTAAACTTATATCTTTGGCATAATAAAGCTTCTAGACTGCGCTGTGTGTAACAAATGTATTGCAGGCCTAATGGGTGTACCCAAAACTTTTTTCAGCGACGCCTTTTGGGGGTAAACACAACAGAAATTCAATTTGGTCTCAACTATTGGGTATCAGCCATTTCTTTTCATCGTTCTAGATTTATTAGGCTTACATTTAAAATTATGCATTTAAATTAAAACTAACTGCAGATGTTGTGAGATTATTCAAAAAGCTTCTTCAAAGTAAGTTTTTAAGACATAAAGGTGAATTGACCTTTTCATGACTAAGCTTTTCTCGCCAGCTTGTATCCACCAATATATAGTAAACATTCCAGTTTTTTTTAATTATTTCGGCCAAAATAAAATTTTAAATAAATTTTGTCAAGTTGAAAGAAAACTGCCTAAGCAATAGCTGGCTCTTTTGCTAGTAATGCTGAGTATTTTCCCTATAAATTTAACAATTGGGGAAAAAGTCTTTAAACTTGGTA
>BMAT01011361.1:306095-337657 GCA_019649035.1 Elysia marginata
ATATTTACGTTAACAGCTTGGACATTTTTCAAATACCTGGAGAGCAGATATACTAGACTCTGTCTATTTATAAAAAAAAATTGAGATGAAACACTAACTCTCGACCCTTTTAGCACCCTTTGCATTTTAACAGCATACAGAAACAAAGACAGTTCTGAATGGTGTTCGTTTTGGTTTACAATATCTCTGAAGCTACAGGGTTAAATAGCACAACCAACACATATTAAAACTAAAAAGTCAATATATTCAGAAATATCAATTAAATTAGCAAATATGTATTAAAATAGCGTGCGAGACAAACTTTAAGGATAAATCCCATTTTGATTTCTTGATAGTATTAAACGACAACTTTCTGCCTTTGGATAATCCCGTTTCGCTATATGAAGATTAGGATGGTACCGTCAATAGCGGTTTTGGTTTGTTTTGTTTCTTTGTTTTTGTTTTGGTTTTTTTAACGTGGAGCATTTTTATTTAAATTTGTGATGCCGTGTTTAGCGTCATTCACTTGACCTAGGCGCTAGGCTGGGTGGTTATATTTATAATTCTTAAAATGGCGAAATCCTATTCAAAAGCTAGACGATGTGTTCAACAAAACGCTAGTCTTAGAGCTTGAGCCTTTTGGCGTGCTAAGATGAATTTAGGCGAATTGCCTGCATTTAAAAAGGGCAAAAAACATCCTGTATCAAACGTTACCCTCGTTTTTATATTACATATTCACCTAATCAAACAAACAGCGTTTCGCATGATTTTTATGGACTCCGTAAATTTCCTAAAATGATAATATATTAAAACATTTTGGAATGTGATGGAATTTTGAAGTTGAAAAAAGTCTTTTATAAATTTATAACAATGCAAATGCCAGAAGGCTCGACAGCAGAGTCTCTCCAAAAGGTTGTAAAAAGAGACAGTAAGAGAGAGAAGAACTTGGCAAGCAATTCAAGCAGCAAACGCCCCGAAGGTCAGACGCCAGAGTCACACAGAACCCACACAGATTGGGATCTGATGGGTGAGGCTTTATGAATAAATGAGAAATTGAAAACACATTAAAATTAAAAAATGCAATTTGTCTTACTGAGAGATAAACTGAGCGTAAGTGTCTGTATCAGATTATTACATTGTTTTTGTTTCAAGGCAACTGGGTATGCGCCAAATTACAAAATATAAATTTAATAATGTCACCATAATTAATTTTTGTTTGTTTTAAATTTAATTTTTGTCGCATCGGGAGGGTAAATTAATAATGAGTTGCTCTTGATTCTAAACCTTATAAAAGCCAAAAGAGATCGACGGAAAACTCACGCAATCATGTGTGTTAATTATGCTTCTTTGGCTTGCAAACTAAGATGGCTTGAGGTTGTTGCCAACTGTGCTCTTGGTTGTAACTTACGTTTGGAAACAATGCACATGCTAACTAAAAATTTGATTCAATCAAAAGTCAAATTTGAAACCAAACCGCAGTATCATTATAATTTAAAAAATTGCCCTTGATGCTATCAGTTGAAGCCCTCTCTGCGTGAAATATGCTTAAGTACTTGCATACACCTGGCATACACTTTAAAAAATTGCTGCATTATTAAAATTCCTTCCAGGGACTTGTTAACAGGAAGGCGTTAGAAAAGACCGCTTCTTACAGCAAGTGTTTTTAGCCCACAAGTTCCTCAGACTTTAAAGGGGTCCGGCCTCATTGACCCCATGGTAGCCAGATGCCTCGGATCTACTTTATCAAACTGTTCTTTTCTTCTTGTATTGAGCATAAATCAGAATCTGCTGTATTCGAATGTTTTATCCATCCAAATTATCCAACCTATTTGAGTACTACACATACACCTTACACTCCTACAAGGACTTTAAGATCAGAACAGAAAACAATGTGTTAGCCAAACCTAGAACACAATTGAAAACCTTTGGGGACATAGCGTTTACATTCCAGGGCCCAGATGTTTGGAACCAACTACCTTTATCAGTCCAACAGTCTGATTCTGTGTCTAGATTTAAATTAGTTCCGAAGACATACTTGTTTGAAAACTTAGTAGTTAGCAGAAATTATAAACTCTAAATTTATAAATGATCTTGTCCATGTTTTTAAAATTGATTTAGTTTTTTTTTTTCAATTGATATTTATCCTTGTTTTGTAATTTTGAGTGATAGAAATTGTAAAAATGTTATATTGTGCAACGCTTTAGGACTTTTTTTTATTGCAAAAGGGGCTTTAAAAATCTACATATTATGACTATTTTATTATTATTATTATTATTATTATTATTATTATTATTATTACTATTTGTTGTTATTATTATTGCATTTATTAATAACATTTTTATCATTATTGTTCTTAGTACTTTATAATCAGTATTATTATGGTTATTATTTTGATAATTTTGTTATTATTGTTACTATCAGCATGTATGATATTACTTATTGCGTGTTAAGTAACGTGACAAACTACGACATAGAAGAAGATTATTTTCACCGATTAATTTTTTTAAAAGTCATATCTTATTTTAGGAAATACTTGTTAAACGTTAACAAAAAAGAGTCATGATTTCTCTCTTGCAGTGTGCAATCAGACGCTCAAAATAAATATTTGAAACTTTGATGGATGGGCAGCTTATTCGTCACCGTTAAATTTACAGGACGTTGATCCCTTTAAGGAAACGCAAATTCAGCTACGTATCCTAACATTTTTTAAACTAGTGTAGATCCGTCATTAATTTTTGTTCTTCACTTTTTCTCGTCTGGTAATTCTTCTGTAAGGTGACCATATTAATTATGTGTGGTAAAAGATTTTCCTAAGACGAAACACTTGCTAACTTAAGGCTTGAAATTTGAATCTCCTAGACCGAAAGCCGAGTATTTTTTTATATAAAGGCTACAACATCATCGAATGTAGCACTCTAGAACAAGGGCTAGAACACAATTACATCTAGCACTCGGGTTCAACAGGCTTGAACTATCACCATACATAAAGACGAAGATAACACATCAGCTTTATCCTGCGTGGTACTCAGTTTACTATCAGCAAGAAAAACAAATGTTAGTCTTACCCTAAAAACTGTTGTTTTCAAGTCCAACTCTACACCCCGCGTGTCCCGAGCTAGCCAATTAAGTACAAAAAACGGAAGGAAACAAAACTTTTCAAGAACGAAAACATCAGTATTCTACGCTGCGGCAGATTTTCAAGTGTGTATGTAGAACCTCAACTGGATAATCTGCGTCAAAAAGAAACAAATACAGACTGTTCTTCATTTCCTGCACCCATCATAATAAAGTGTTAACTAGTGTTATATCTCTTTTGTTTCGTTTCAGGTTGTTTCTTTGTCAATAAAGCCTACAAAAACACAATGCGTAAAGTATTATTATTTTCACATCTTTTAAACATTATTTTATATGCTTGCATTTAATCTAGGGAAATGAAACATTGCATGCCAAATTAACGATCATCATCTAAATTGCACTTGCTAAAGAAAAAAATGTTCAAAAGAAGACTTGGAGAGATAAAAAATAACACAAGAAATCATGCAATTAATTTCCTTGACGCATATTAAATAAGACATTGCCCTTTTTAATTTCTATGCAGTCGATTGTAATGATGCATTGCTGTTTATTGCTCTCCCTTCGTCCCAATTATTACATCAGGCATATTGAAAATCTATATTTTATACGAGCTGTGAGAAACATACAGACTGACAATATTACAGTTGTGATTAATCAGACTCATAAATATGTATTGTTATTTATTTTGTCGGTTTTTTGTTATTATTTTTTATGTTTTATTATTTGCAAGAGAAGGACTATAACGAAGAGGAAAAGGCGATGAAATGATGTTCAATACGATTTTGAAAAGTAGAAAACGAGAGAAATTGATTTCAAGAAAAGGAAATGTTTAAAAAAACTGTTGGGAAGGTGGCAGAAGGAAAGAACGTTTAAAAGGAAGTGGAAAGAAATTAATTTAATTAATGAAAATGAAGAATCATACAACGCAGACGGAGACAGAACAAAAAGGGAAGAAAGTGGAAACGAAATGCAGAAAGTTAAGATTGAAATTGAAAAATGCATCATGCATCAACAATTGAAGCAGTACCACATGCAGCCATAAATAAAGACTCATTTAGATATACTTTGAGCAGAGTCAAATTGGAAAGAATCATAAAATCTTTTTCGGAATGGATTTTTATTGAACTGATTATTCTCTTAAACTTTCTCCATGTCTTACTGTCTACCGATCTACCTATCTCTAAGTCTATTCTGTCTATCTATCTATATACCTATTTATCTTTTCTCTATTTATGTAAATCACTATCCATCACCTATCTATTTATTCTACGACCTATCTAACTATCTACTTATAATGTTTATCCCCTATCTGCCTATATATTTATCTAAATAATTATGACGACGAGGAAGGCCTACATTACGACAGGCTTGTTTAAACCGTGTTGGTCCCTTCAGCTAAACTTTTATATGGTTTGCTTTCTACTTACTTGAGGTGGCGTGAGATTTTTTTAGTGGTGTTTTCTCTGGTGCATGAATCGGCTTAAAATTTTATTTTGTTTGTTCAGACTGGGTTTTCTTGTGAGTATGAGAATAATTGTTTTTCATTAAAGAGGCAAAGGTTGCATTTAATTACTTTTTGTTGAGTATGATTGGGCTTGTTCCAATATCTACCACGTAATGTTGAATTTTGAATTTTCTAACTTTTGTCGTGTTTCTTTTTTTCTTCTTGCTGTAAGGCTTTGCCTATGAGTTACTCGTACTGCGCTGCCGATTAAATTTTCTTCAATCAGTTTTTTTTTTATTATTATTTGGCGAGCGTTTTGGTTCGGATGGTAATAAATGAGGAAGAGAAATTCATAAACAAAAGTTAACAACATTTTTTAGAATTATGCAAGTGCTGATATGTTTCTTTTTCAAAACAGGAAGAAGTTGCATCATCATCCTTCCCTCAACTGTAGTATGCAAAAATTGGAGACGAATTTCTCAAAACACTTCACAATTACTGAAGCTGAACCACTGGTGTCCTAAATCATTCAATACCATTTTTTCCAGATACTGGGATTCTTTCTGAATGTCTAACCGAAGAGCTTTATGTGTGTTTTCAACGAATTTTTAAATAATAAAATAAATAGGATAATCAATTGCGCTGAACATAGAGCGTGGTCATAGCGCTTGTTCTGGTTTTATAACACAAGAATACAGGAGAAATCATTGATGAACCGTAGGCCCGTCCATGGTCTTGATCCCAAACCCCAAATATTTGTGAAGATCAAAGAACTGGCTCAAGAGGGAAATAGGCCTTGAGACTATCTCTATATTAAACTTTAAAAAGTTTGAAAATATGCACTTTTCATTACACCACGCTGAGAAGGAATTATTTTAATTGTTTTTTTTTTTGGAGGGGGGTTGAAAAAAATGTACATATCATTTTAACATTAAAAAAAAATTAAAGAATATTTGAAATCTATGTAGCTGTTCCATGAACTTCAAAAAATGATCTATGAATAGTTCCCCTTGGACAAAGGTGAGTTTTTAGGCTTAGATTCAGCACAAGAGTTACTCGAACAAACTACCTCGCCCACATAAGATTTCGTTGGTGATCCCTTTTTTTGTATTTTGCACACAAGAGAGGTTAGTCCTGAAACAGTACCATTAAATGAGAGCGGTACAATAATTTGCTATCAACGTCTTTGTAACCAGGGGCGCACGAAATAAAACGGGCACACTTATTTATAACTTTAACAAGAAAAAACTTTACAGCAGTACAGCAGTAACTGTATGCAAATACATGGCAATATGCAAAACAAAGAGATAATCCAGGTTTCGGCTCATTCTAAACATTATAGAGGTCTACATGGACAATGTCGTAAGTATAACTTTTTCATAAATCGATATATGATCACCAAGGGTAGAGACCTGTTTCTTTACCTAGACTAAGTAAAGTTTCAAAGATGAGCAAGACGTTATCACCTTGTTTTCAACGACATACAACAAAAAAGATAAATGAATTTATAGAAAGTTTAATTGTTTCCAACTCTTTAAACTTCCCCCCCGCCAAAAAAAAAATAAACCGGTCTTACGCCAACTATCCTAGGTCCTGAAATACTTTCTTTGCAATGTCCTCTAGTTATATTTTAAAACGTTTATATTTCACTAGGTTTCTTTCTATATTTGTAATTTTTTAGGAAGAATTGTACAAAATTAGAAAATTGGTAGATGGATTTGGTTGATTGTTTGAATTTTAACGTTTCTTTTCAACTACAAGGTTACATCAGAGATGGCGCTTGGGACACTTGAAAGCGTACTGCCATACTGTGATGTAAGGAACGCTTGTACACACCACACTCAGTCACATTATACTGACACCGGGCCGACCAGACTTAGCACTAAACCCATAATGCCACACACTAGGCAAATCAGCTGCCAATACCAATTTTAAAGTCCTTGGTTTGACTCGGCCGAGACCTCCCAATCTCTGAGCGAGTGCCTTACCGCTAGGCCACAGAGCCGGTTGTGGTAGATAGGAGGATATACATAAAATAGCATTGCTTTTGAATGTTTCCACATTTGATTCGACATTTAAAATAAGAACTTACGGAAAATCTTGGCCTAGAATCTAAAACGAATGTCTAAAATACTTAAACTAGATAATCATGATTTAGAGATTAAGGTAAAGGTAAAGGTAGTCCCATACTCGACATGAGCGTAGGGGAACAAAGAGCAGGGTCCTTGTTTTTCTAGGCACACGGCATAGTGAGGTAGTTTGCCATTGCTTTCCTCGCCGCCCTTACTTTCGCCGAGTCTTAAGAGACCTAGCTACCCATCAAGTGCTGGGTGGGCACAGGAGAGCAAATAAAATTTAGCCCGGACTGGGGATCGAACCCGGGACCTCTCAGATAGCGGTCAACCGCCCTACCGATTGCGCCACTGCTCACCCTGATTTAGAGATCTAAATAATACCTTCCTCTAGAGCCTATATTAGCCATATATGTAGCCTAGGTTTGAGCGTCGCCTTTCTTTTTGTTCAAACTGTGTTTGTCATGTTTTCTTACGTTTTAACATTAGGGCCGAGGCTATGATTGTAAAGTGTTCTTACATTCTTTAAAACTCCTTGATTTTCGCCAATCATGCATGGGAGTTTTGATTATTGGTGCAAAAGGCTAAACAATAGAAATGAATTTGGATGGAAGATCACGCGATAATGTAAACAGTTTTCACAGAACAACTGTTAAGATAATACGAGTGAGAAAGAAGAAAAAAAAATTCATATCAATGTTTGTGGTTAAATGTATATGTAATGTACTGAAAATTGTGAAAAATGTTTTGTTTTTTATTCTCCAGCCTGATGCACTAACTTTTGACCTTCCATCAAAGTAACGAGTGTCTTGCCGAAACCAACAAAATGTTTAATTTTTTCCTGTCGATCCTGTTTTAAATTTTAATAACCGAACAGTTGGAATGTGATGACATATAACGCTAGAACTGTTTTTATTTGCTTTCTTTAAGTAGTGTGATTTTCTTTATAAAGCAGCAGAAAACCTACACGAAGAAACCAGAAGCCTTTTCTTGGCCGCGAACATTCTTTTCTTTTTTTTTTAAGAGTACGATCTCTTTTCTTGAGCACCGTTCTCTACAAATGACCACAGATGATCATAGATGACCACAGAATAAGCGGGCATCAGGTCATTTGATCCAGCGTGGTCAGTGTACGATTCTTTCTAATTATCGCGAGGATTTCTCCTGCTTGCTCTGTCTCTGTCTCGAGGCGTTGCTCTTGATAATAATACGGCTGGAGAAAACTCAGAAAAGCCGTTCTCTGGTCTTCGTGTTCAGGCCGGAAGCGGTGTTGCTGTTGCTGTTGTTGTAAGTTGTTGCTACTGTTATTGGTGTTGTATGGCTGCCTTGCGGCCAACGCTGACTTTTATAATCTCTGCGGCTCTGTGTTCTCTTTGAGATTGGTTTGGGGACGGATAGATTATTTACCGTATATCAGCTTTGTTGGAAAAGAGATTGAAAAATTTCTGGAAAAGTGAATAAACGTGTTACTGGGAATAAATAGGTAGTTTATTGAAAATTGGAAAAAAAGTAAGGCAGGCAGGGTAAAACGAAAACAGTCGGAATTTTGATATATCAAATAATATTACTTTGTTCATCCAAGTGGCACATTGAAACGATGTATTTGTTTCCGTGCCATACACATAAATTCATTATACTAAACATTTCAACTTTATGCATTTTACCTTGCTCCCATAACAAACAAATATTTAACACGAATATGCATGAAAATAGTAGACAATAAATATAACATAGTGACCACAAGATTATTGTACGAAACATTTAGGAGTATATATATGTAGTTTTTCAGAGCATAATTGTTTCAATTTATAAAAGACATAAAAAGCCAACAGTAAAGCCTTTAAATCCAACTGATCTTGAGCAAAGCGATGTATTACTGAACCTATATGCTGTGAAATATTGATCCCATATTCTTGCTAAAAAATAGTTAATAGGCCTACTATTCAAAGATGAATCGAAGTAAAGTTATAGCTTTGCAGCAGCAGCTGCTAGGGACATCTAGATTCGAGGAAAAAAAATAATTTTATTCACTTCTTTTCAAATTTCAACAAAAATATGAGGTATTTTTTAATTTCTTTTTTGTCCCTTTCTCTAACAAAAAAAAAATTTTTTTAGAAAAAAGGCCGAAAAAATTCGTCTGAATCACGGATGCATATATACTTTTTTATCAGGCCCCTTTATGGTTTTGTGGTCGTTTCTTTTTGTGCATTGTTCCAAAAACTTTTTGTAACAAAGGATTTTACTTAGTCCATATTAAAGTAATGCAGAAAAAAAAGAAATACCAAAGAAATGCTTGCGTGTGCATGTCGTACATGCGCCAAAATGGTTTCTTTTTTTTAATCTTGCCATACATACGTTGTGTTACTGTCATCTTTTCGCCTTTTATTATTAGTTGTGAGTTGTGCATTCGAATTCTTTAAAAAAAATTGACAGGTTTTAGCCGTGAAAATGAAACAATAATTATGCTGTATGTTTTGTTTTTAAAAATTATTTTTATTAATGCTATGTGAAAACATTTTCCAGTTATCTAATTTTTAAAGCTCTATTTATCCGTTCCTTGTTTTCCTGTATTGGAGGTTGTATAAAACAATACCTCAAATTCTAGTTTAAATATTTAGATGAAGCAATGCTATTCTGCTCTATCAAAAAGTGTAGTTCACAAATGCCAAGACCTGAACATGTTTAGAAAACAGGTTTGATAGGGTTTTCATGGGCCAGCACACATACAGCTGTATGGAAGTGCAAATTAGTTGTTAGTTCTAATTTAATAGTTACTCCCAAGTCTTTTGTAAAGGTTTAACACGAAAAACAAACAGATTATTTGAAAAAAAAAAAGTTTAAATGTTTTAAATGTATTCCGAAACTAAATATCAAGGAAGTTCTGCTATGTTTCATCTCATTTGTAACAAATTGAATATTGCCATGCGTGACATGTTGCATCTCTTAGTTGTATCGAAAAAAAATTGATTCGCCAGTGCGCGAATTTGGGTTTAAAATGACCAAAAAAAAATTAGTCTCTTATTAAGATGTTCATTAGGGCTTCTCTTTCAGAAAAAGTTACATCAATCAAAATAATTGAACATTTAGGCGGTTTAAATTTAAACCAAACCAAAGTGTAGTCCATTAATGGGCTCTAATTATGCCTTGGTAGTCCGGAACAAACTAATTAATATATTTTCTATCATCTAAAAACGAATGACGGTGTTGGATACTTTGTTCATAGTGTGGTCTATACTGTAGTTTATACGACCATAACAGATTTATCTATTACATCTAAGAAAGTTTAACAAACCCAAGTTATTTGAGACCTTCGATTTTTTTTCCTTATAAAAAATTTTCGTTCGTTTTTTTAAGCATACATCTATTTCAGTTTAATTGACATTTTGAACTGACCTAGATAGCTATGGTATTGCCCTGGAGGAAGGAGAGCTTCATTAGGGCGAGCAAAACTGTTAGAATGTCCTACACTTAAGTGACAACTTCACGAAAAAAATGTTAAATGTACTTATAACTTCGTGTTCATGAAAGTACAATAATTATTAATAAAAAATTCTACCATACTGTTTTCTTCAGTTAGATAGTAACGTTATTCTTTTTTTTTATAGTTCAGTTCCTGTGTCTTTCAACCGCAGTGACATCTTAAAGCTGGAGAAATAGGGAAAACTAAAGGTACAAATGTAAGGCATTGTTTTCCTTTAGGGCTGGTGAACCTAGGATTATATAAAGACTCCGCCTATCTCAAGTGTAATAACTCTAGTTTTTGCTTTATTGTCTAAGCAATATCCGTTTTGGAAGTTAAAGTTAAGAAGAACTAGAGGGTGCTTTTTGAAATGTATTTCTTTTTTCATGTCTATATAATTTATCATGCAATGTGTCTGTCCTTCTCTCTCTCTCTCTCTCTCTCTCTCTCTCTGTCTCTCTCTCTCTGTCTCTCTCTCACTGTCTCTCACGCTGTCTTTCTCTTCTATCTCCCTCCCTCTCTATATATATCTATCTCCCTCCCTCTCTCTCTATCTCTCTCCCTCCCTCTCTCACTTTCTCTCTGCAGCTTTCACCTTCGTTTATCTCACTCTTTCGCCTTCGTTCTTTGTCCCTCTGTGTGTTAATTCTCTTTTTCGTCGCTAACGTCCTACCTACCTGCAACGACCTACACCGGAAAGCAACAGATGAGGCCAACAGACAATAAAAAATACCTTGAGCTTGTATTTTTAAGTTCTAAATGGACACGAAGGAGGAAGTTGAAGATTAAAACAATAGGTCTTTAGGCCCATCATTGTGACTCTGTTTACAAAATTAAAAAAAAACAATACTTAACTAGATTACATTCAAAAGGTTCGGCTTTTTTTAATTTAGATACAAAGTTTACAATGGAGATTTTAACGATGGTTATAGAAAATTCCCAATGCCACACGAAGAAAGAACTGCATAACACGTTGAGCCTAAACTACAATCTTTTCTATCTATCTCTCTCCCCTTCTTTCTCTCTCTCTCTCTCTCTCTCTCTCTAACTCTCTCTCTCTCTCTCTCTCTCTCTCTTTCTTTTTCTTTTCTAGCTTTGATCTGCTGACCAAAACATTTCCTTTTCAGAGTAGAAAGCCGAGGTATGGAAGAACAAAGAACCAGTGTATCGTAGTAAGTCCCGTTACACCTCCAGGCTTGGTTGTTAGGGAAAAATATACCCGTTTAAACATGTCTTCTTGACCTTTGTTTTCTCAGTAGATGCCGTTTGCTTCTGTGCTAATGTCAGGCCGGCCACCGTTGTCAGTAGAAGATGATCAAACTAAAATTGTGTGCCAGTGTGTCTGTGTGTGTGTTTATGTGAAGGGTTGAATAGAGAAACAAGTAATAGGTAAAGAATGACATTGAACTCTATGTTGTTATTTTTTTTTTATTGAGAAGAAAAATTAAATCTCTACAAAGTATTTGTCTCACGTCCTGCGTGAATGAGTGGGTTGTCGTACTTTTAACATTCAATGAAGTTAAAGTTTTAAGCAAGACATTTTTTCGATGCTTCCAACCGTGAAACGTTTTAATAAAATTAGCCATATTCCGTGGAAAGGTATACATTTTTTGCTGTTTCGAAACATAGAGAAATTGGTTAAAAAGTAATATTTAAATTTTTTTTTCAAAACGGAAAATCTCGACTGATTCGCCCTGAATGCGAGACATTTCACAAATACAAAAAATACCATGTTTAGATTATTTTTCTCAGGGGCATTACATCATTACTGATAACAACTTGACAATATTGAACTATATTTTGTTTACTCCCCAGTCTGGGATGGCAAGTTAACAATAACAGAAGGCTTGGTTTTGAAAATTAAAAGTCGAGTTAAAAGTAAAAAAGCAACTGGCTTCAGTCGTGAAGAACTATTGTTAAAGTCGTCTTGTACTGGCGCAGTCAAAACTTTATGAAATTTTACATTTTAAGCAGGCAAAGAAAAAAAATATTTTGATTAAAAAAGATACGCAACAAAAAAACTTGATTGACGACCTTACTATCTAAAGCACCTTTTTGAAAAGTTAATAATTTGCATTGTTAGAACCCCTCCTTTGATAAAAAGAAATTCTATCCATGCCTAATCATACAACAGTTTTGTAAGATTTGTCGTACATTTTTTGCAGTTTTCCAACCCATTATACAAATCACCACCAAAACACCAACAAATCTTCCCGCGAGTAGGATTTTAACTCTTTATCAATTTTCTAAGCGATTTTCGGTGTGGGAACATTCTTCAAAACGGCTGCCCCATTCAACACAGCAAAGCCTTCGAGTCAGCTGATCTTTAATACGTTATGAAGAGAAGAAACCGCATCATAGAAGCTGAATTCTGACCTTCATTGTTTTAATCTTTGTCTTAGCAAGAACTCCGGTTTTCATAATTGTGCTAAGAACGACATTGAAAACCAAGCAGTGTTCAGTTAAGGATAAGCCTGTAGGGCTCCCGTTATTTTGTTTTTGCTTAACTTCGTAACAAATATAGGTATACCTAATAAAACCTGTCGATTACAGGTGATGATCAAAGTATCACACAAATTCTACAGACTTTGTTTATTTAGATGAGGTGAGTGACTTTAAGAAATGATGAAAATCATGAGGGCAATGCTTGCTTAGAGTTTTATTACGAGCCTCCCCCCTTCCCCTTTCTCACAAACACACACACACACAAACACACACATGCGCACCATTTATAAGGACAGAAGTAAAAACAAGAAGGTTTTATATAAAAGCATTCAATTAACACAAATCCGCTGATAAACCAATTGCCTGCTTTTTAACTTCTGTTCTTAAACGATTATTGTCGTTATATAACTTTATATCTTCATTAACACACAGTTAGTTTGGAAAACCATACGGTAAGGTGGAAATAATCCACACCCTTTTATTTTTAATATTGCAATCATTTTTTCACCAATCTTCCCACATTATGAATATTAACCGTATTACAATATTCAAAAAGGGTGCATTTTCATTCTTTTGATAAAATACTGCTTTTGATCACTGCAGTATATTCATGATAACACACAGATGTAGTAAGACTACAACAAAGAAGCACTTCTCACCAACGATATGAGAAAACTTCTACACGAAGTAATAATACGGTGTTTATTTAGTAGGGTTATCACCATTATACGCCGCAATCAAGGTCTTTGTCTAATGCAACTTAGAATTTTATAACTCTTTACTTTGAGTATAATTATCTCGCTATGTTCTTCCAATCTCTCCCATACATTGCCATTGTGTAACATCGTATCCATCTTTTCGTAGCACAATATTGCCTTTTGTCTGGTCGCTCCATTTGTTCCCGAACCCGCAGCACATTCTTGTGACATTAATGATCATGGAATTAAAGACTGATGTCAGTAATGGTACCTTTGTTTTCAGAAGCTGACCACTAAGATTTTGCCAAGGACTCTTGATAATGGATTTTTTTTTCTGCTTCTGAAGTTGGAGAAATGTCACTTCTGTTATCATTATGAGGAACCATTATTAATATCCCTATAAATGATCGATCTGAAGCAGCTTGATGGCTCTTTGAATAAAAAAAACATTTACTAGGTCATTAAAATAATATTTCACAGAACTTCAGAGAGTCATCAAAGAATAGTTCATTCCGTAGAAATCTGCTCATTATAAACGATGGATTGACAGGTTTAACCTTTAGAAAGGTCTGTGTGCCGTGATATATTATCTGGACTTTGATTTTCTAGTGCTTTCCCATAGATATAGCATCAATGAAATAAAAAAAAATACAATTTAGATCATTAATTTTACATTATAATTGAAAGATATAAATACAAAACTAAGGATATAAGCTAGTACATTTTTTTTGGTCTGTTTGAGTTGAGTGTATAACATCTCGTTTTGATAGCTATAAACCTAATCTCATCAGGAGTATGATGATTTCTACCTTCAGGTGTCTAGTCTATCTCCGTCAGTACCAATATTACTGAAGTGATAGTAAAAGATCCTAAGTTTTTGTCTTTAACAGCACTATTTAAGACAAAATTATAAATGTGTTGGCAATTTTGAAATTGAACACAACGAGAATAACAATATTATGGGAAAAGTTAGAAGAATTTATAAACAAAAGGGCCTTCGAATAAAAAAATAAAACTAAATGGTTTTCCGCATGGTTTAGTGAAAAAAAGCTCAAAGTCCATCATTAAATTAAAAGAATACCATTCTTGTTTCATTTCGAGGTAACTATCACTAGTTTAAAGTGTGCAGTCTAGAGTTAGGTAGCTCGATATCTTTTAAAGAAACATAGATATGAGAAATGAAACAGTTGGAAATTGTTAAACATATGAGTATCTAAATGATGGTTCGAAACAACATGGACTATGTTACACTTAAAAACAACATATTCGACCTATCAAAAAGTTTTTTCCACGTTTTAAACCTGTAACCTATGCTTATCTAAAAATCTATTCTCATGAAATCCACAAGGAAACTGGAAACCCATTTTTATCTATATTTCCTTTCGTTCGTTGAGTGTTAAAATAGTATCGTTTCATATATTTTTTCATGAATTATTCAATCTTTAAAAACAGGATTCGTTCCAGCAAGTTTTAACCAAGCACGTGTTATTCCATTGTTGATTACACTTAATTAAAACGAGATGAAAAATTTCAAACTAGGGTCAGGCAACAAGACTTGTAAAAAATCTAACCGTTTTGTTTTATTATACCCTTGGTTGGGATCTCCGCATCGCTAATGTGCAAAAACTTTGCTACTTAGAACTTAGATGATAGTCACGCTTTCATCAGGCCATATTTGGCACTGAAGACTGGTAAAAAAAAAACTGACACGTTCGTTTGTATTATTCAGATTTGATTTGAGTAACTCTTAACTCTCAAAGCGTCCAGAAACATACGTGAACAAACTATAACGCGTACAAAACACGCTGTTTCAGACTTGTCACAAATTCCTCAGGGCGAAAAATACATCACACGTGTCTTTAAAAAACTGCATTAGCTCACAGTATCATGTTGCACCCGAAACAGTACAGCATCTTCTGGTTTTCCAGTGTCAGGAAAATATAACTGTTTCCTTTCATACACCAATGACTTTCTTATACGCAAGCAGCATTTATGTTTGGAGCTCTTTTCCCGTAGCCATCCAGTATTTTGAATGACATTTAAAGAACTTATCTTACAATCGTATTATTGTAAGTATTATTAGTAGTAATAGTAGTATAATTACTAAAATCATTCATATTATCATTAGTATTGTTGCTTTTAATATTTTTTTACTCCCATTATCATTATTGTTATTATTATTCTTTTTATTAATATTATTATTATCATGATTATTATTATTGGTACTAGTTATGGCAGCCCCTGCTTTGCATCGGTATTAAATTGGGTATATGTAGAAGATACCACCAACTTTATTACTCCCTTCCGTGATCTCTTTCTTGCACATCCTTAATTAAGCCCAGATTCTAATTCATGCCAAACCTGTTAACAAATTCTATCTGATTTTTTTAGAAAAAAAGATCCTGAGCAAACTTTTTAAACAGTGTATTATGTCAAAAAAATGTATTAAAACGGGTTTTAAAAATACTCTTAAAACTCCTAATACCCTAACCAAGTTTCTCCTTGATTTTCTCTGAAAATACGAAAATACACCAATTTGAGCAATTTTACTGAGTAAAAAATTTCTGCTAAAAGAATACAAAATAGTAACGTAAAACTATTCAAATAATTCATTACTGTCAAAAGTTTAGTAGGCTACAACCTACAAGTTTGTAGTATTATGTATTTATTGTAAAAATGGCAGACAGCCAGTTTTACAAAGGGCAATAACCCAACAATCGTCGAGGTACAAACAAAAAGGAAAACAAAATTCGCAAAAAGATATCTTTACTTTAGCATTCTCGATTATCATTATAATTACGAAAAATTGTGAATGGAAAAAAAATATAATGCCTTATAAACAACTGTGTTGTTATCGTGTGTTAACAAAAGAATACAGTTTAATTCTAAGTCCAGAAAACATGCTACCAATACCTGAATGTATGTCTACTTTTTAATTAAATAGTATATTTTTTGGCACATTAACATGTGCGAAATGGCTTCACCGGTGACAAGAATAAATAATTTGCATCTTAGTTCTAAAACCACAGGTCTTTTTATCATTGTAGTGTATGCCTACTTTTATCGTATCTTTGATATAAATATTATTACGTTCTCAATGATCTCTACAGGTTATGTTACTCGTTTTTCCCTATTCTAGATAAAATTACCGATGCTATGTAAGATTGAGTAATAATATTCACAGGGCAGAGTAAAAACACCGCCAGTTTAGCTCTAAAATGTTACTGAGGAAGGCTCTCTTTGGTCTCTCTTCAATTAAACTGGACATTTTACCAATGTGACATTCACCTTGCCACCAACAGTATATAACGGGAAAGTTAAAAGAGTACCTCGCTATCAGTTTCATCTTCAGGATTTTTTTTATTTTATAACAAACCAAATATTTTTTACGATATTTGAACGACTTGCAGTTACGCGGGACGGTTCTCAGTTTGTGCTTTTCATAGAAATTAGGCGGCTACGTGTAATGCATGCCCAGATACAATAGAGGTACATTATATTGTCTTGGTTTCCTTTAAAATGAATAAACGGGGTCTGTAACTGAAAAAGACCGGTTTTTTTTTAGGTTTGCTAGGCCTTTTACAACATCAATTCTATCCTAATAGGCAAACACGACTCACAAAAGTCACGCTGCATTTGGTATTTTTAGGTTAAAGTCTAATAAGGATTTTCAAAGAGAAAGGTATAGACGAGATTTTCTCTTCTATTACTTTTCTCCCACTTTCTAATATTTTTTTTCTTCGATGGCTCTCCTCTCATTTCTTCCTATGTTTTGTTTTTTTTTCTCTTTTTCTTTTTTAAATATCCCTGTTGTTCCTCCTCAGTTGAATCTTTTTTTGTAATCCTCTACAAACGACTACTTTAAAAAAATTTTCTTTAAAAAGTTCAGGATAACTTAAAAATAAACTTAATAAAGACACTAATATTCAAAATAAGTCTTAGGTGACTTGATCCTAAATCCTTTTCAGTCCCTCACTCACCCTGCAACAGAACAGCTTGGTTCCTAACATTTCATAATTATAACGTAGAAACGCGACCCATGTAAAGAGTGGCTATTGTCAAACTCAGGCATATTGATGAGAAAATTAGGACGAAGTTATTGTTTGAATCTTATCCTCCAAAGGGGACGCTTTCCTTCATAAAAGTTCGCCGCTTTGGTATCTCTGCTTGGCGAGGTCTCCTAATTTATCAAGACCTTGTTGGAGTCTAGCTTTTGAGAGGCGCAGTGTAAAGACCTAGGCCGCCGTATGGTCGCCTAGGTAAAGACCAATCAAGGGACCCAGATATCTTAGTAAAGAGTAAAACTTGAAATATAGCTTATTAAGTCAATAAAGCCTTTTGTAATAACGCAAAAAGCAATTAAAAAGGACATCATTTTTTACCGTTTTTCAGATCTTTCCTTAAATTGTATCTATAACTCCAGCTACCAATGCATGATTAGGGTGTTTTGTACAAAATATTGGGTAACAATTATTTTATTTCAATAATATTAAGCTCTGGTTTTTAATTACTTTGCCATAGTTTGTCGCATAAGTATATTACCTTACAATGTTATGACCAATGGCTCTTTCACAGGTCAAATATATCATGGATAAAAAGTCTCGTGTTTCATGGCTAAAGCGAGTTAGATAAAAAGACTGCTCCGTTACTTTAAATGGGATACTCATTGGCTTTGCTTTGT
Organism: Elysia marginata; assembly: GCA_019649035.1. NCBI lineage: Eukaryota > Metazoa > Mollusca > Gastropoda > Plakobranchidae > Elysia > Elysia marginata. The sequence goes on from BMAT01011361.1 coordinate 323,950, forward strand.
AATGAGAGATGTAGGTTAGGCCTACTCAATTCACTTACTTGTACGTGACAGAAGGCACGTAAATTTAGAAGCAGCTCAAGGTATTTGAACAAGGAAATTAATGTCAGATAAACAGGTGAGCAATGGCTGAGAGTATAGTAGGGAAAGATTATGAGTTGTATTATTTTCAAACCAAGTGCAGACTCCAATATAGTGACAGAGCTGTCTTATGCAATGACATCGTTTTAAAAAAAGTCAATCCTTTATGAATTTGACGGAGTTTTTTAAAAGGTTATTATTCTGTCATTTTAGAACATGAGCATTAGTTTTTATGCATTTTAGTGTAACAGTAAAGTTTCCCAAGACAACGACATTGGCTATTTTAGATAATGTAGTTGTTTTGATGCAATTGTATTTTAAAACTCTTTGTTTTTGTTTAATGTAACACTCTTTTACAACGGTTTTAACTCTCGCTAATGTGGCTTTATTCTGCTACGATGTATGTGTTATCCGCCCTATGCACTGTTTTAGTTGACTTTAGGCGCTCATTTTAGCTATGTTTGACTTTCTCATGATCATACCATACTGAATTTCAAGAATGCGTGACAAAATGCAGTGTACCATTTTTTGACTTATTGAATGTGAGAGTGAAAAAAAATCTAATTTATGAATTAAAGATTATTTACTTTTTTTCAGGATAATGGCTATTTTAGGTTTAAAATTCATTGACAAACTGGTTACTCAAATAGTTCATTGACTTTCAAAACAAAAACCCATAGCTTTCGTTTAAGTGTTTAAATGATGATTCATGTGAAATGCTATTATTGTTTTGTTGTTTTGTTGTTTTTGGTTTTTTTTACTTAATTCTTGCAACTGGGTAGGACTATAACCGTATTAAACAAGTAGTAATTATCGACTATCAACATGTGTGTGCCCATTCCAAAACATCGGTTTCCGAACCAATATCCGCTATGTATGGTTTGATACCGGTGGACGTCTCTCATCCACCTACAGGGCTAAAAAACATCAGAGAAGAAGGATACAAGCAGAGATTGCTATAGGCTTTTCTGCACCTAACCAGGGGATCCAAGACTTGACCTGTTTTCCTATTCACTGCCATGTGAGGGAAGCTCTTAATGCTCCTTCCTAGATTGGGAGATAAGAGGATCTGGAAACATGGACGTGCCAGCTTCTGAGGCTTTGGTGGTTGCCTTTTATCTCGTTTTATGCTCGCGTTCTTGTTAGTATTTTGTATTGACAAATGACTCTGCGGGAAGTTCTTGGGTTAAATATTATTAGATATACGTTTCAATAAATCACTACTTGTTAGAAAAAAAGCATTTGCATCTGAATCTTTCTTCGACAAAGATAATAATTATTTTTGGTCTAAGGTCGTTGCTAAAAATTGCATTTTAAGGGTCTGAACTATTGGTTTTTATGGGGAAAGCTCTGGATCACTACCTCTGCATTTGAGACTGATGAGATATGATATAATACGTTTAACCAAGACTTCAATCTCTGTTGTTTTCACAAGGTACAAACGTCTGTCATCAATGTAAAAAGGACAAAATGCAACAAACGAAAAGAAGGGCGCTTTAAAAAGTTTATTAGTTACTTGAGTTAAAAAGACACGAGTGGTGAGTGTGTAAATGAAAAAAAGAATAGTGAAACAAAGGTATAATCGATAGCATAAAAATAGGAGCACTGTAATAAATAAAACACACTCAAGGGGAACAACATTGTTCAGTTAAGGCTAATAGGGTTTGGCACCAAGTTATGTTCTACGAGGGCTTGGTTCTATTACCATCGATACAAGATTTCAGGGTCCAATGTTGAGAATGTCCATCGATGAGTGGTAAGAGGTCGTGAGGTCCGTCAGACTACCAACATACTACCGTGTTTACGAAACAGAACGACTGCAGTAAAGGCCATCTGTGAAGTCTGAGATTTAAGGCCCACAGTCTGTGTAACCAGCGATACAGGACACCCAGTCGCTAACAACTTCGGGCAGGACCAGGCAAGCAACTGGACCCACTTACAAAGACGTCGAGGCAAGGATGGGGTTGAAGTCACAGAGGCATCAGCACCATGGAATAAAAGTTTAACAGATCAAGAGGCTTAAAGCACGCCACAGCGCATACGATGTTTTGGCAACGAGAGTAATTTGTAGGATTTTCAACAAAATATTGATAAAGTTCACACAACGGTAGTGTCCCAACTTACCAGACCTATAGCCCGATTGTAGTAACCTACCAGTAATAATAATATATATTAAGTCATCGTCTCTCAAGTGCTTGATTTTCAAAATGCCACAGGTAGACCTTAAGCCTGTTAGTTAAATCTTCACTATCAGGTACGAATAGATTGGACCTCGCCCTTCAAAAACAGTGTCGCTAACACACAGTGTTTCACATAATACAAATAAAAATGATTTTCTATAGAGAATTCAACAAAAAAAAACATGTTCCTAGACCAAACAACTAGGAAACACAGGACTCTCATTAGCGGTGAGATTTTTAACTTGAATATGCCATCATGAAAGACTGAGAGAAAAACCAAACCTTTAAGATTTGTACTTCCTCTTACACTGCTCCTCGCCTCGAAAAGGTGGTGAAAAGAAATTAATTGGACACGATTTTTATTCTCCCAGATAAGGCAATACACAGGATCGCTGGAAAGCAAAGATGTGGATCACCCGAACTCACACAATCACAAAACCTTTCCTTCACAAACACAGCCACTACCGAGCTAGCTTTATGGTTTTAAAACAGATAACAACTTGTTTGCGTAGTCATTTTGGGAACGGTAACACTATGGCTACAGCTACAAATGTTTGCTTAATAATGAGACGTGATCTTCTGATAGCTCTTTTAACAAAATGATTGCCAACCTGTCAGATCTATTGAACAAATGCATTCATCGTTTTCTGCTGTTTTGGTTATGATCAAGCTTTCAAGCTGCGTGCACAAGAGAAAGACGTTAATCTTAAAGATATCTGTTTGAAACACAAAAATTTGCTTGATCACCTAAGCAAATAAATCTTCCTTAGGTTGGCACTAGATACCTCACTCCCCATCCATTTTTCAAATTCTAAACAAAGATCTGAACCGCCACGGTTCACTTTTTTGTGCAATAGTCCTTTCGTTACGTCTTTTAAACAAAGACTTTTCCATTTCCTGTCGAGTCTTTGAACTACAAGTTTTCTGCGTCGTCCCAAAACAAAGGCCTAAACCGCGCTTTTTTCGCGCTTTTTTCTATCGTGGCTAAAGGAATTCTGGAAAATGCTCCAAGCAAAAAACATTGGTTTTATTTAAAAGAGGTGCGGCAAAAAACCTGTTTTAAATAAATTCGTCAATTATCACCGTTCTCTCCTTTAAGCAACGTCCTGATTAAAGATGATAGCCTAAGACACCAATCTCTATCAACTGCCGTGGCCTTCAGTCTGTGCGCCAATATCTCCCAACAATATTCCCTGGTTGTGCAGCGTGGCTCGTGGCTAACCGTCTCCAAGAGAAACCTGGGAAATTGGCATACGCTGACACATAATAGACTCTGAGGAACAGGATAAATCATAGCTGTCATTTCTCCTGTCTTGCTTCAAAGGCTTTACAGCAAAGTCATGAGAGGCAGTGAAAAGGGTTTTCCCGATGGAAACTGGCATCGATAATGTAAAATGTAGATTGCTTGCACAATGGTGGGCAGGCGTCGGAACCGCCAAACTTGCTTTCAATGTTGAAGTCTTTAGCGCTGTCCATGCGGTCACCATCATCAAACAAGACGGTGCCAATCGACAGGATATTGCTCGATTGCTCCTGCCCTTCCAGGGCCTTGTCGACTCTCGGGTATATAAATTCCCAACAGAAGGACTTACTTTAAAGGTATTCCTGCCGGTAAAAAAAACTTTTTCACACGGCTCTCATGACTATTGCGTGACTGATATAAAAGATTCTTGGTAGTCTAGGTTGCGTTAGAGATGCAGCTTTCCTGTGAACCCGATAGACACTTGAAAATTGTCTATTAATGACAAGAAAAGAAAACAAAAAATAAGCAACAACGAGTGGTTTCGATAGAACACTCAACTTACTACAATGCAATTACCTTTTTACAAAAAGCCATAACTTTTTTATAAAAGAGCATAATTATAAAGCCTAAGTTTCTAGGTTCTATTGTGTGAACCTTTAAACATAGCAAAACTTTTAAATTAAGCGGACGCTAACACCCAGTAAGAATCTCTAAGAAAAATTGCATTTAGAAAGTTGCCAAACACAGCACAAAAACTCCTTTTGTTGAACGCGCCTCAAGCTTTGACAATAACAAACCCTCAAATTTTCAATGTACAACACAATTTCTTCAAGACCTTAATTTTTTTCGGTTTTTTTTTAATGGCCTAATGGGCATGCCAAATCGGTAAAGAGACCGTCAACTTTCATACTTCCGCATGCTGCCCTTGAGACGTGAATCTTCAACAGCGAGAATGACGCCACAAGCTTGTATTATAATTTTATTTATTGTTTGGTGTACTCGACCTGCGCTGGTAATGGGCTGGTCTGTGTAAAAGTTGCCTACCTTTCGTTTTATCCTCACGTAAGTGCTTATTATCTGTGTTCTTGTCCTTGACATCAAAAGTGCAGTATAATCCCATATGGTTTATACTGCGGAATTATACTGCACTTCTATTATCACAGGCAGCAGTTAGTCTCCATTTGAAATGACAAATTTGAAACTCATTATAGTTAATTTTCTCCCCCTCTCCAGCTCACCTTTTCTGTTAATACCGATTATTTTTTTTTAAGATTTTTATTAAGTGTCTAAAAATCAGACGTAAATTGAAAAATTAACAATTTACATCATCATAATCTAAATACATGGTTGCAGGTATAGAATACATTTTAATCTAGAGTCTAGATTAGGCTTAGCTTAAGTTTTGGGTTTATGCTGTCCTGCGTGTTCCTTTTTATTCGTTTTTAGTTAAGTTGAACTACTTTCGAATTCCTTAATTGAAGGAACATGGCTCAGTTTCATTTTCTTGTAATTGCTAATTGTGATTCGATAAAAGCCTATGAATATATCGACTTCAAATCGCCTCATTGAAGACAAGAACTGTTTCTATACTGTGCAGATGAATAAGAGAGAAACAGAAATGCAGCCACGCTCTTGCCAAGACATGAAAGGTGTTCTCTTAGTTTTGTAGTTTAATAGGTCTAAGAAACAGGTGTAAAAACTGTTTGGATAAGAAAGGTGTTCAAAGTGATGAGGTATCTACACCAAGAACAAGTTGGAGGATTGTAATAATGACGTAGCCTAGTTGGCAAAGGCGAAGATTATGTAAACCTGGTGTGAAATAAAATTATACCTGTGTTGAGGAAAAATAGACCTCCTCTTTATGGATCAGGATACAAAATGGTGGCAGTCACTGCGCAATCAAATGCTTGAAAAATTATGAAGGTGTAGATTTAGCAGTGGAGAAAAGAAGGCTTTAGGTCGTAGCGCCAAAAAATTAATGCCTACCTTTAGTATGATTCGAACCTTTCACTTAGAGTAGCTTCGGCACCCACCGCCTTGTCACTGAGAGAAATATAGCTTATACCATTTCGCCACTACTCTCCTACCATACTTTTAAAATGTTAACCATCTGTTTTGAACGGAGTTTTTCAAAGCGAAACTAGTGAACTCTAGTAATGGGACTGTTTAAGAACTAACCTCACTTGTGGGATCACCAGCGAAATCTCCTGTGGGCAAGGTAGTTTAGTCGAATACCTCTAGTGCTGAATCTAAGCATAAAATCTCACCATTGCCCAAGGAGAACTACTCTTATGTGATTTTGTGAAGTTCATGGAACAGTGCCATAGGATTTGAAGAGCTAATCGCTTCTACAATTCAGCTTGATATATAGACATCAGGGTGCGTCTAGATTTACTTGTTATATCAAAGCTTACGGTGCATTGAAAAACAGGCGACATAACTTATATAGTTTGTCTTGCCAATGCGAAAATTTTTATTTTTTCATAAATAGTTTTACATGGTGTTAGGCTACACCAAACGTTTTCTAACTTACTAGTATCCGACAAGAAGGACGCAGCCACTGGGCAATCAAATGGTTGAAAGATTTTAGTGGTATAGCATAAGCAGTGAAGAGAAAAAGACTTTAAGTAGAAATGCCCGAGATGTCTGCTAAGAACCTTTGAATCGCAGCTTTTTCTGTTTTGTCTTCATGTTCGATTTGACTACATACTATTCTGTCACCCGTTATCTCTCACTCCCTCACTTTCTCTCATCATTTTATCAGGTATGTTTATGCAATTTAGGAAGAGGCGCCAACGCATTGTTTATACGCCTTATGTACGTGTATTCTTTGTTTACCCTCCATTGTTCTTCTTTTTATTCTTCATAAATATAGCTTTATCGTTTATCTTAAGCAAATGAAACAGGCATAAACTCTTTTCATTTAAATATGAGACAGATTGTATTCAAACTATTTATGAGCTATTGTAATGAGACTTTTAAGACCTTGTAGGAACCCTGTATTGATTTTTTTTAACCACACAAGGTATAGAGACGGTAGGTTGCTTATAGTTACCTGCCCTTGCCTGAAAATAACTACCTGACCGGATACTCCAGGCGACTAGATTGTCATCGGAGATTTCCGATATCCTTGTATATATATAGCGAATGTTCTGGTTTCTCCCGGAACGTCAACCAAAAAAAAAGAAACCCAAAAAATAAAAATAAGGTTATACTGAATGAATATTGTGACAAGAGAAGACAAAAATATAGACAAATAGGTAGATAAATAGACGCATACCAACATACACACATGCACACACCATTGCATTAAGAGAGTTAAAGAGAAAAAAGAGATAGAGACGGAGAGTAATACATAGATTGCAACTAATGAAGAGAACTGACAAGTTTTTATAAAGTAAGAGAGAGAGACAGAGACTGCGTGTGATGAGAGTAACAAAAGTTTGGAATTCATCTCCATATAACTAAAAAACTGGAGAAAGACACTGGTAATATTTTAATGACTAAGAAAGAGAGAGAGAGAGACAGACATACAGACAGACAGACAGAGAGTTAAAGAAAGAGAGAGAGAGGGGAGATACTAAGTGTGAGTGTGAGTGTGAGGGTTGTAACCAAAGAATTGAACCTCGTCGACATATATAACAAAACACAACTAGAGAAAGACACTTCTAAGATTTTAATTGGTAAGACTGACACAGAAAGAGAGAAAGCGAGAGAAAGAAAGAGAGAGACACAGAGAGAGAGAGAGAGGTGTTTTTAGAGAAATAAATCAGTCAAGAAATACAAAAAACACAGATAATCCTTGAATAAAAAAGACAGAGCGAGACAGAGAAAGAGAGACAGACAGACAGACTGGCCGAAAGAGACATAGAGAGACAGGCGTACTTAAGAAAGAAACTGATCCCTAAACAGATAAAAAAGAGCCAAATGGACAGATGATCCCTGAATAGTAACTGTTAAGACCTAAGGTAAATGCACACACTCATGCAAAAAGAGCGAAAGGGAGGGGGAAGAGTGGAGTTAATCAAAGTTTAATAAAAAATTAAAATCCCGATATGTTATTGAGATATTTGAGCGGCTGGCATGACTATGACCATGTACCTGAAGGAATAAAATCACCTCTCTTGGTTTTGTTTCCAAGAAATACATCTAGATGGTTCGCCTTTGTGACAAAAACAACAAAATGCATAATTATTGAGTAAATTGTTCCGCTCAGCACGATTCAGTATTGAACCTTTCCATTACGTTGCTATTTTTACACAAAACCTACGTCGTGTACCATTTTTGGACGTGACATTTAAATAGTAAAAAAGGGCCCATTTCGTCATGGAAGCCTATCGGGTGTCGCCACATTTCCTGTTTGGTTAGCCCATAACACCACATTCATTTCTACTACTCTTACCACTACTTCTACCGCTACTACTACAACAAATAGTAGTAATAGTGGTACTGCTACTGTTACCGCTACTACTACTACTACTACTACTACTACTACTACTGCTGCTGTTGCTGCTGCTATTACTACTACGCTACTGCTACTATTACTACGAGTACTAGCAATACCGCTATTAGTACTACTACTTCATTCACTACGGCTTACCACTAAAACTACCTCACCACAACTACCACTGCCACTACTACTACTACTTCTACTACTACTACTACTACTACTACTACTACTACTACTACTACAACTACTACTACATTACTACTAGGCCTACTGCTACTACTACTTCTACTACTACTATTACTACTACTACAACTACTACTACTATTACTACTAGGCCTACTGCTACTACTACTACTACTACAGTAACTACTATTCTACTGCCACTGTTATTACATTGTGAGAGCCTATGGGGTGTCGCTCCTTTTGCTTTTTGTTTAGCCCTTAACACAGCATTCATTTCTACTACTCTTACCACTACTCCTACCGCTACTACTACAACAAATAGTAGTAATAGTGGTACTGTTACTGTTACCGCTACTACTAGCACCATTAATACCACTATAACTACTACTAGTCAACTACTACCACTAATACTGCTACGGCCGCCACTACTACTACTACAACTACCACTATTATGGCTACCGCAACTACTACTACTGCTATTACTACTACTACTACTACTACTACTACTACTACTACTACTACTACTACTACTACTACTACTACTACTACTACACTTACTACTAATGCTGCTGCTACTACTACTACTACCACTGTTATTATTTTTATAACTACTACAACAACTACTACTACTACTACCACTGCTACTATTACTACTACTACTACTACTACTACTACTACTACTACTACTACTACTACTACTACTACTACTACTACTACTACTACCACTACTACTACTACAATAAATGAATACGTTAAAAACTTTTTATAATGACAAACACGAAAAAACAGCAATATCCAGGAATTAGTGAACTTGTTTATGATAACACACAAAAAAACGATTTTGACTTAACGTACGGCACAGCATAGGAAACACAAGCTTTTCCGCATTCCTTGTAGATTGCGCTTTTTTGTGTGTGGTTTAATAGGAAAAAATGTTAACGCAGCTTTAAAAAAAAACTCTTAAACTACACGCACAGCCTTTCGATACACAATTTGATTTAAATAGGTAGATTTATGTCAGAACCATTGTGTGGGTATTTTTCTCTTTTCTGAGCTTACTGGCTTTTTTTTTTTAAAGTACAAAACCATCCCGTTTTTTTTATTAGTCTAAACTAGTAGACTTCATATAATTAATATTCAGAGAAAAAAATCCATTTGTGGTGCACTTAAAGGTTTTGCCCAAGAATTCAAACACTTTTTTAAAAAAGATAAAAAAAAGTATCTCAGCATATGCGAATGAGTTCGATGTGCTTTAACCAAAGCTCCCTGCTATTTGGACAATTTCATCCACGCATTATTCACGTTTTGTGAGCAAAACGATTGTTTTCAAAACACGATCAACACAACAACCCAACCTCATCTTGCGCTACATAAATTTTATTTTCGATGGTGAATTTTTCACAATGGTTTGCCGAGTTACTGACAACAAAATGGCTACAGTGACTGACTGCTGGTGAAAGGATGTTTTAAAGGTTAAAATGATTTTAAGTTTTCAACCTGAAGAAAGTCAAAACTCGACCCGATGACGACAAAGAGTTAGGCGTTGGCCCCTTTTCTAAACATTTAAGCCTGTCTTAATTTTTTTATCACACAAATGTGACTCATATTAAAAGGTTAAAAATCTATGCGTATGTGATGACCGCAGGTCTTTTTCATTGCAGGCTGCGGTGACGTGCGCTTCTATAGAGCAGTTATTGGAAACACTATAGAGTTTTGAGATGTTTCCAAATCGTATTACTTCAAAATTTTGGCTTCTGGCCTAGATCTAAGTCTAACCCTTGCCTCATTACACAGCACCTGCGCGCATTGGAGTTCTTAAAATGTTCCTCGCATGCTCAAAGAACATCTTGGGTCCAGACTTTAGAAGAATCCGTGCAGATTTAAGCATCGACTTAATTACAGGATTTTCTTGCCTGACAAGAGTTCGTCCCCAAAGGTCGGGGATTTGTGTGTTGTGAGGTCACAAAATGCTCAGCATGGCTTCTGTACATACTGAAACGTTTGAGCTCATTAATTTAAGCTATTCCTCTAGGTGAAGAAAATGTTTTTTTTAACATGTGTTTTTTGTTATAACGACGCCTATGATAATCGTTTTTGTAATTGATGTTTCTGGGGTAAAGTGTGCCACCATAATTTCTCAATTTTTACCTGTTTGGTGTGGTCTAGACACATCTGTACATATTACTGATCGTTATAAATTACTTGAAATGTTTTCTTCTAAATTCGTGGATAATCAATAAACTCTTCACCCCTCTCTTACTTTTGTTTGTTTTGTTCCTTTTGTTTTATACTCATGAAGTGACCGAAAAAAAAGCAGAATAGTTTTTAATAAACTGAAGATGCTTGTCTATGACAAGCTTTAGTTTGTCTCTGTCTTTGCAGTGCTTTAATTTTTTGCTTTACAAATCTCTCTCTCTCTCTCTCTCTCTCTCTCTCTCTCTCTCTCTCTCTCTCTCTCTCTCTCTCTCTCTCTCTATCTATCTATCTATCTATCTTTCTTTCTCTCTATCTATCTATCTATCTTTCTCTCTCTCTCTCTCTCTTTCTCTCTCTCTCTCTCTCTCTCTCTCTCTCTCTCTTTCTCTATCTGCAATTTTATGGTTGCCATTTCTTCCCTCTTTAGCTGAAACAGTTGGAGCGTATAAAATGTACAGCCAAAAAATCACTTAACATGCGCCATACTAAAATCTAAAGTCGATTTCACACAAGTGCCTGGTCATTTCATTGCCCTCGATCGACTTTCAAAACAATAGTCAACTCCTTACTTACTTTAGCTGTTCTATCATCCGACCTACTTTAAAGAGAGAGGCTTAGGATAATTGTACTGTTTTTATGAGGTTAGGTCGATCTACGATACAACTGCAAGGCCATTACTTCACGTCGCCATGCAAGATCAGAGAGCATTCATTAGAAATCTTTCTACACCCTTATGAATGTATCATTTTATGCCTTATACTCAACAGCTACATGTTTCTTAGCATAAACAATATACAGATAAAGTACCACCAAGTACTACCAAAGAATATAAATACAAAAATTACCAAAGGAATTACGTTCTTCATTAACCTTTCTAAAATGGTCAAACTATAATGTTCCGATCGAAATTTACACTGCTACAGTAAGACTCAGATTATGAACTTTTACCAATTTTATGTTTTCTTAGATGCCGTTAAAATAGGACTTGGTTTTCAGAATGTTGTTGAGGCAGGCAATATCGGCACTGTTCGCACACTATTGCCCTTCTTTCTTCAAACTTTGTCACAATAGCCCAAAGTGTACCAACGTAATAGGTAACCCACCACAGAGCAAAGTTCACTTAACATGCACACTAGAGTTAAGACTGTGGTTTACTTTTAGTTGTTACTCTTGTTAAAATCATGAAATTTTAAATGTATGTAAACCAAGGTATAATTCATGCTTTTTTACAGACCTGAAATATTTCCAATTACTCAATGATAAAGAAATAAATTTTTCGACATAATAATTATAGTTTACGAGGTTAATTGACTGTACTGTCGTAATATTATTTTTTTTCTGGTATACACTAAGGGAAAAAAACCTGCTTTTGAACTTTGTCGAAAAAATCGCAAAAATATAAACCAATTTGAACACTGAAATAATGTTTGAGACAAAATTAAAAAGCCTACATTTGAGCTCAACAACTGCAATAAGAAGTTGGATTTGAAATACATGAGGAAGAATTTATCCCTAGATAAAATATTATCAAACACTCTCTGACTAGGCGTTTACACATTTCTTACAGCCAATTTGGACAAAAGCAAAGAAAATTCTTTACTTTTATGAGTCTAGATAAAATAAGTCAAATTCCATACAAGATTCCTCGACAGTTAACAAACTCTATACAACTTCTCGAGGCAGTTAAGTCCGAACGAAGGCCCAGTAAACGTCAAATATATTGTTATTACATAGAGACTAAAACTCAGGGTAAGATCTACGTGGAGGGAATTCACAGTACGCTATGGTTTTCGTATCGATCTTTGGTCAGTTGAGGCGATCGTTCCTGGCAAGTCTGCAAAGCGTGATAACTCTTGTTCAAGAAGCGGAAGACTTTTCCCAACCGGAAACGACTTCAGCTGTCGGGACATACGCTGCAATGAATTTGCCGATACTTGATTGGCTGCGCACACAAGAAAGGTTGTTGAACTTGATTGAAATATACTATGTCGGGAAAAAAAGAATGTAACGAAATTTTATTAAGTTGAAGCCATCTTTTGTACAAGCCTTTTCGAAGAGAATGTATTACATTATCATTGCTGCTAAGAAGCAAGTTGCTTTTTATTATGTTTCTCTCTCTCTCTCTCTCTCTCTCTCTCTCTCTCTCTCTCTCTCTCTCTCTCTCTCTCTTTCTCTTTCTATCTCGCTTTTTTCTTTTTGTTTGATTTTTTGAATTTTTATGTATTCATCTTTTTCTCTACCTCATTATAGTTCTGTCTATTTTCATTTTCTCTCTCTCTTTCTCACTGCCTCCCCCCACCCACTCTCTCTCTCTCTCTCTTTCTCTCTCACTCTCTCTCTCTCTCTCTCTCTGCCTTTTTATTTTTCATTTCTATCTCTCTGTCTTTCCTCAATTTTCTTCCTCTGTCCCTGTGTCTCTCTTAAGCTCATGGTCTATTTACCTCTTATCGTCTATAGCTATGTTTGAATCTTTACAGCCTTATTTTTTTTACATCTTGTTCTATTTTCACAGCATGCATTAGTTTTATACTTCACAGTGTATTGTACTACAATTTAAAACTTTTTTTACTTTAGCTTTTTTTATACGCGTTTTTGACAATAACTACATAAATCAAAAGGGCAATAGCTTAAATTTTATTGCATTGCTTTAACAATCCTTATACATTAAACACTGACATTTTTAGCATTCCAACAAGGTTTTTTTTCAATTGGCCTACACAATTTCATCTATAGGTTTATCCAAAAGGTACGATGGCTCTGCGCTCGGAAAGGCAGTTTACAGACATTTATGAAGGTGTAGAACAAAAATAAAAGCCTTGACCAATTGGGAATTCAACGAGTGTTACTCTGTTAATACAACCACACGTATTTAATTTTTTTTTGAAAAAAGAAAGAAAACAGATTTTCAAAATAACTACGTTATATGTGCAATTAAAGCTGTTAGGAATAAAATGAAACCGTGTAGATTTTGGTTGGTTCTTTGAATTTTAACGTCTCTTTTCGGCTATAAGTTATATCAGAGACTGCGCTTGGAACAATTGAAGGCGTCTTGCCACACTGTGGTGTAAGGAGCGCTTGCATACACCACACCCAGTCACATTATCCTGACACCGGGCCGACCAGACTCAGCACTACATAATGCCAGACACTAGGCGGATCAGCTGCTAATACCAATTTTAAAGTCTTTGGTTTGACTCGGCCGGGGAACGAACCCACATCTCCCGATCTCTGAGCGTGTGTCTAACCGCTAGGCCACAGAGCCAGTGTAGAACTGTGCAGACGAAGAAGAAGAAGAAGAAGAAGAAGAAGAAGAAGAAAATGAACAAGAACAAGAACAAGAACAAGAAGAACAAGAACAAGAACCAGAAGAAGAACAAC
>BMAT01011365.1:33468-43543 GCA_019649035.1 Elysia marginata
AGAGCTGGAAGAGTGGGAGACTGCACGATGTTATACCGTTGTGTAGAAGTATAAAAAAACTTTGATTTATCAATACTCCTTTCCTGTATATAAAAAACTGCTTATGACGCACAATCTTCACTTTTGGCTCAGAAGCTAGGTGCTTTAACGGGACCCGATAAATGGGGCACACATTAAACATTACTTTTAGCCTATACTGCTTTTGAGTAGGACATTTGTTATGAGCAAATGAATTCATTTATCCGCGAATATCGCTAATTTCATATTACACATCTTCGGTTTCATTGAATTGTATCGATATAGCGACTTCAGAACGTGTAAAACAATTCACCTTTAACTACTTGCCTTTTACACTTAAGACTATTTTAAGAGCGCGGACTGCACATGGATCAAACAATTATTCAACACATCAATCGACTTTTTAAAATTTAGTACAGATTTTTATATTAACTTAGTTGGACTGATCCTCCTCCTTCGTCGCGTGATTCTTTGTGTCGGAAACTAGGAAGAGAATATTTAAAGTTATCAAGCTACCCTTGAATTAGCGTGGGTCAGTGATCAGCACTTCGCACTCGTGATTTGGCGGCTGTGGGTTCGGTTTCCGACCAGTACCATAACACATGTTGTAATTTCCGTAGAAAAGCAATAATCTATCCATACTTTTCTCAGTCCACCCACCTGTAGAATGGGTACTGGCTAAAGGCAGAGCTTGAAATTTGTGAAATGTTAATACTTGACCTTCAAACAGGCAATGGTGCTCTAATGCTCTGAAATATGGGTTGAATTCACTTTGGTGTGTATTGGTCTGCTGCAGGAAATATGTATTGTCTTGAGATTTCCTTAAGCAGTGGAAGGCTATTACCATATTTTGTTTACCCTTACAGACAGTTGGAAAAGTTGAAATGTACAACATAAAAGAGCATCTTTTCCTTTATGATGAATGAAACTAAGCAACTCTGCATTAGGACAAAAAAACTGATGGGCTCTATTTTGGGTATAATCTATCATGTAGATCTTAGCCATGTATGTCGGTAATTGGAGCTTTGTTTTTTGTGCACATGGCAGTGACCCGCTCTATTATTAGCGTGTTCATCGAAGATGAAAGACTTTTGTTCATGGGGCATGTCCTCTGTCCAAACTGATCTCGATTTTCTAAGCCTACAGAAGGATACCTTATAAAGAATGCAACTGATTTCCTTCATTTTATGAAAACAGACTATGCAAGTACTGTTAGTGAATCTGTTGTAAAAAGTTAGAAGAACAATACACCTGGCCTGCAAACACTTTTCTTTCCAACATGTTAAAGGTGGTAAAAACACAAAATACTTTTGAGTTTCTTAGTAAAAAGAAAGATCATATTTTACAAGGCGTTAAAACTGCTTACATACTCTGAACGCTCTACGCGTGTTCACCGATAGGCCATCACAAACCAATTTACCTTCAAAACTCACAGAGGAACAGCAGATGAAGTGCATCACTCTAGCACACTGACAAGACTTTTTATTGCACATAGTCGAGTTTTTATTTTGCGACCGTTTGCTGGGGATAAATTTAATGTGTGTAAAGAGCCTTTCTTAATTACTAAATGGCCTACCTGCCAAACGCAGGGCTTGAACCCTGGACCGTTCGAAAGCCGAGTGTGCATCATTAGATCACAAATAGCAAAAAAAGATGCAGGGGATGTGTCGTGGCCTTAGCAAAAATCATGCGACATGGGAAAAACATTTTGGATGTGTATTTGGAGATGTATAATGTCTTCTTTTTTGGAGCTAATTGTGATCATAAATATATACCTACACGCTCTTTAAACTATAAAAGTGATAATTTAGCTATAGGTATGTTCAGAAAGTAAACATTGGTGAACTTAAAAGACATTTGCATGCCAATAAACCACTTAAAGGTGGTATGGTTTAAAAACGTACATTTGCCCTAAGCGCACAAAGTGTGGAATTCGACTGCTATGAATGTACTTTTGAGAATGTACTTTTTCTTTGGTGAGAGAACTGGTTGCGATTGAAGGCTCTGTCCGCAACAGTCTATCTACAAACCAACCGCAGACTCCGCTTTACAGAACTGATCAGGTACAGGTGTGAACAGTTTTTCTAAGAGCTAAAAACTCAACTCTTAAGATGTACGGCGGAAAAAAAAAGATTTGGTAGTGGCCGTCAAATGAATAAAAACTTCTTCTCATTTATTCTTTTATTTCTATGTTATGTTAATTTACAATTTGCCTTGGAATTACCAGAATAATTATCGTTTGCCTGAAAAAAAAACCCCTCACAATTGAATTTGGGTAACATTATGACTCTAAATTACATTTTGAGCACACAACATTCAAGAAAAAAAGTAGTGACATCTGTTTCGCAGCTACATCTGGTGTCAATGATTTTTATAGAGAGAGCATCTTTAATATTTTATGGAATAACTATGTTCATGAGTTATTCCCGCCCTGATCATTCCATGCTGTAGAGATATGTAGGCAGATCTGAGCTAGAGATGACGATGTTGATTTCAACTTTCACTATCCAGTACTGGTAGCGTGCTTTATTTTTAATTCTTTTTGCCTTTTGTGCGTGTTAGAATTACATCAAAGTGCAAGAATTAAAGGCTTAGTTCACTGGTTGAATAAACATTGTCACCTGATATTTTTACATAACAATAAATAACAAAGACTTCTCTTCTTTGTAATACATATATATGCATGCAAAACTATGCTCAAAGAGGGTCCTTGCTGCATCTTTGAAGAAAGAGAGCCATGGACATTGATTTTAGACATGCGATTAAAATGTTAAGTAGCCATAAATCAATGCCCTCACCCTAACCGCACAACTATAGGATCCCATTCAATATGGTAAAATTTCCAGCTCCAATAGATGTATACGTTGACACAGTCTGCTTAGACTCAAATGGCGAAAACGGAGGCGAAACATGACCATAAATTTTAAAAAAGGCTTTTGTTTCTTGGTTTATAGAATCTTGAAGTAATCCATCTTCAGGTTTCTATTTATTTTCTTCGCAAACTTTACTTATCATTATTCTCTTTGCATTCTCCAAAATGTTTAGTTTTTTAAGGATGTATAATGTCAGCTCCAGGAAGTTAATTGCTCTCGTCAGTTGTCAGAGTGGGCCGGCCAAAAAGTTTGGTGCTAGACTCCCATTTTTTTTCTTATTTTTTGTATAGCAGCCCTGAAACATGTTTTCAGTTGATCTGAAGTGTTTCTACGCTTGCACATTTCCGATTCCCTTAACCTAAATTGCTTTGCTAATCTATTATGACCAGTTCTGAATCTAATGAGAAATTGTATTCCTTTTTGCTTAGTTTGTAAGAGTCATCTTCTTGTAGCCTTTCTTCCACTCTTCATTTGCGGCTGTTTTGACCATATCTTTAATATCAACAAATTTCCAAATCTCACTTATTTCAACCACTAGAGTAATACGAGGATTTGCGTTTAGTTATATCTTTATTGTTGCTTTGTTCTCTTGACGTATAAAAGTACTTGAAGTTTTTTTCTCGTTTTCAAAAATGCGGTTACCAGTTTTCAAGGTATAGGTATATACATTTCTCCTGCTATTTGCGACTAAACCTGTCGCGAATATAACGAAAAACGAAGATCTAGTTCATGCACAACAAGCTGAAAGTTGAATCACGTGCATTGATTCCCCAAGCGGAAAGATGAACGTGGATTGTTTTGGCGAGATGTCAGTGTTCGCTCATGTGAAAACCTATCGGGAAAACTGCATGGGGTAGAATCTAGAACAGTCATTGTTAAAGAAAACCTACATTTTAGCTCTCACTGATATAATTTTTTTAGTAGAACTATGAATAATAGGTTTTACTTGAGCTGAAATTAAGCAGAATTTATATGTTAAATTTTTTAGCACCCATTCATTGTGTAGTTAATTTTTCTAGTTGCACACTTGTGGTGAGATAAGATGGGTTTTTTATGGCTAATAAGTACAAAGGAACAAAAAGGTGCTTTTAGGGGCAACTTTGATGTTTTAATCTTCAACTAAAAATTGAAACCATATCGCCTTGTGCGTAATAACGAATGACAAATGACCTTACAGTTAAAATAAATAAATATTTATGCCAACTTCATATAGTCAGTTAGGTAGCATTATGCGTCAGAGACAATATAGAAGCAATTGCCGAACATAAAAAGGATCATCTTGGATAAATTGTTTTGTTGACAAAACAGAGAAGTTTGATTTGAGAAAAGTTTAACAATTAAGCTTCCCATTACTGTCTTAAAAATGCCTCCTCCCGAACAAAAGAAAAAGAAAGTAAGAAAAAAAATTAGATATAGAATAAAATTTTAAAACATGTAAATTTCCACATCTTCTCAAAGTTTCGTCTGTTCTTCAAAACCCATCCTTTTCTAATGCACTCCTGAACATTCTGTGATCCAAAGTAGTAAAAGGAGAAGTTTTGGAAGATAATATATAAATTCACACATACAAATAACAAGAGCGGCTAAGAGATAGGCAAAGAAACAGAGAGAGGTAGAGATAGAAAGAGAGAAGGAGAGAGAGAGAAGGATAGAGAGAGGGAGAGAGGTGCGAGGCATTCAGAAAAAACCTGCGGTTACAGCTATAGAAAGTAAGAACGGCCGAGAGACAGGCAGCATATCGCCCCAATATAATGAAAAGTAGTTAAATCATTGCAGTTTTTGGATAAAATTCCTTTAGACCTAAAAGCATTCAGAGAATACAGACTTTATGTCAATGGTGCAGTAAGATGACTCTAAACAACCCTCTCTCGAACACCGCCAAATTTTTAGGTGATTATTCTGTAGTTGTACATCATAGAAATTTGATTCACAGCTTAAAATTAGAGATATTTTCAGTAACATAAAAATACAATAAAAGCATAGGATAACAAATTTCTTATTTGTTGGTCATTAGCTTGTTTGAATAAGATTGCGGTTTGTTTTTGGTTGTTTTTTTTTTTTGCTTATCTAAGAAATTCGCTTCTCCGCATCTTTTCAAACCTTTCTAAGAAATATTTTACTTCAATATTAACTTGAAATCGGCTCGAAAAGTTTCTTTTATCCTCCTAAATAGTTCAGATTGTTAAGAGAAATCTATTGTGATTACCTTTGCTACACATTTTTTTCTGTTTCGGAAGTTGCAGTTCAAAAAGAAGAAAACGCCTTATTTTTAAGACCTCACCAAGCCAATACAGTCCCACAAATTTGTACTCTACATTTGCCTTTTTATCCAAAGGCCACATTTTGTTTTACTTTCAAGATTGCAGGGACCATATTGCAAGCACAATTGCATTAATTGTTGTAAGGAAATTTTACTTCTCTTTTCACTTATTCATTCAGTGGGTTAAGTCACTTGCCTTATATTGAATTGTTTAATCTCTTAAAAGATAGAGAGGTCTTCAACCAAAAGAAAGAGAAGGAAAGCAGGGGATTTTAAAATATAAGAATGGCAATAGTAATGCGGTAAATTATCTAACGAATCCATTAATCTCAGATAATCTCATTCTCGCAATACCTTTTCCTGGTAAGAATTAATCATTATATTCCAGTCTAAGCTAAGCTCTGAAGATCTGTCATTGTCAGAGCAGTCCAGCTGAGAAAACTAATGCTGTTCATTTGAAGGGTGCAACAAAGCGCTAGCCTGTGAAATAATTTAGATTGAACTGTATAAGTTGGATTGAATCCAACAACGCCATCCATTCGTGACTAAAGCTAAGCTAAAACATTATTGTAAGAAAATAGGTGTTTGATGAAGTAGGCATTATCTGTATACGTGCAGTCTTAGTACTTGAGAAGGTTACGAGAAGTTGGAGGTTCGGGATCGTGCTACTTTATCTTAGCATTAATTGACAACGGAAAGAAAGTAGCTTCGAGGCCAAACACTCCTAAAATTATACACGGCACGAATGTAACCATTCTGAGATAAAGTTTACTTCAGCTGTAAAAATCATGTTTTTCTACCTATTTTGATTTCTTTTGGTACAGTCGCAACAACCCTTTTCCAAATTAGCTGCTCGTGTGTTAAGTGCAACATTTATAATACTCGTTGCGGCATTAAAAGAATAGAGTGCCAAAAAGAAAAAAAAATTATAACAAAAGTGAAAATATTATACGAAAAAAAACATAGCTAAGAAATGAACAGCATCACTGAATGGCGATTTATTGAAAGGCGTTCCATATGATTTTGGTTCCCACACCCGAAAGCATAAACTAAGTAAATCAGGGAGAGGTCAAAGGTCTCTGATCTGATCGTTTGGTAACAAAGCTAAGATTTTGAGATCAAAGCCTTGACTATCCCCCCCCCACCCTATGAAACTCCTCCTAAAATGTCGGTTTTCAAGCCAGTTTTAGGTAAAGTTTTCGTTTTCATTTCTTTGAAATACCATAAGTCCTGCAAAATAAGCAGAAAAGATGAATGGGGAAAGGCACTCAGGAGTGAGGTTTGGCATAGCTGTTTGTGAGAGCGTGAGTATGTTTGGTTGATTGCTGATGAGTTATGGATGAGGACAAATCAAAGTAGGCTAGCGGTCTTCTGCATCTGGAATCAATTTTGAAGTTCACCTACGCACCGTGTCTCCAGTTCTTACAGTTCCTTGTTTCATCCCTTGTGTCATCTGATGCGAAAGACTTTCATTAAGTCTCTTTGTTCTTACCATTCACGAGTAGAAGGCGAGCACACAGCTCAACAGGACAATGACCTTTTATTCAGAAGAGCGAGCAAAGAATTTTAATAGAAGTACGAGTGGAACAGAAAATCGCCGTTAACTCATTAAAGACTTTGCTTAACGTGCTTAGGGGACACCAAATGCAAGTGCTAATGACTTTCAAGATCTTTTTCGTTGCACAAAATCACAAAATGTTTATTACATACAGCCAATTTTTTTTTAGACGAAATAAAACCTTTGTTAATTTTTTATAAGCTTTTCATGGAGTAGGATAGTGTCTGTAGCGTCTTCAGTGATTTAACCAAAGGCTTTCATGCTGCAAAAGCATCAAGTTTTCAATAAAACCTTTGAAAGGAGAATGCTTCGGACAATAGTTTAAAATAGTGCAACAAGTGAAAATGAAACTGCTTAAATTTTCTTCTAAAAAGCCTAAAGTTAAGGTTGAGTACTGTAACTCTTTCCGTTCTAAACAATGTAGTTTGAATTGGATCAGAACAAAACAAAGAAGTATAAGTAATTATAAATCATTGTCATAACAATGCTGATATATAGGCCTAACGGGGTATAGAATCTTCTGTCTTGTAGTTGACTTTCGCTAAATACTGACTTAATTTGAAATATAAAAAAAACATCGGTCTTATTGAGTGTCTGCGAAAACGTAACAGTGATTTTGTTATTTTAATCACAACAAAAACTTCGGCTGAAGGTGAAAATTTAACCAAGTACCTTTATTTCAATGATAATTAACATTATTTAAGGTTAATATTATACTTTGCTTGCACAACATTGAAGAAGGAACAAAGCAATATCAACGATGTTGTCCTGATTTGTATGTCGTTTCAAAGTCCAAATAAACAAGGATATTTTACAGTTGAATTGAAAGAAAACTAAACAACTACTGCCATGAAAATTCAAGTTGGTTTTTGTACAAATGGTGCACTAAATGCTGAATGGTCCTGTCACCATGGAAAATACACTTGGAAGCACCGCAAACGCTTCCTTACCAGCTCTTAGATGAACTCTTAAAGATTGAAGTGTCCAGACATGATACACTTGACTCCCAAAGAAATGAATGCAAGCTGATGCTACTCAAGTGTGATGTGGGTAGCTTACGCCTTTGAGCAACACGAACCACATATCTGCACGTGGGTGGTGGACCAGTTTGTCATACTATTTATTTTCTCAAGGGTTTTTCATCTGCGTACGAATTCGAATTGAAACACTAGATGTACATGTAGGTCTAGATTTAAGACTTTTTAATACTCAAAGTGTTCCAAGTTATTTGAAAGGAGACTTTTTGTACACACAAAGACAAGAGAAAACTTTGAGAGTGACAAGGGGTGTTGAAAAAAAACGGAAGAGAATAGACCAACGAAACGGAAGAATAAGTTGATGATGATGATGATGATGATGATGATAATGATGATGATGATGATGATGATGATGATGATGATGATGATGATGATGATTTAGATTGTGGCGATGATGTTGATCATGATGATGCCTATGATAATAATGATGTCAGATATATAATGATAAATGACGCTAAAACATGAATGCGGGGTAGATATTATTTACATAAAACGGTTGGATGTTAAGGTAGTTCACACAAACTCTAAATTTGCAAGGATGGTTTAAGTCCTATGTTTCAAACACATGTCAGAGATCAGCGATTTCTGGATATCTGTCTTTACTGAAAATACTTGAATTTGGTATTGCTCTAGGGCTCTGTACTTGGACCATTGGTATTTTCTATATAAACATTAATCTTTGCCAAAGTTTATTTCTCACTTTGGCTTTGGTAAGCATTTTTATAAATCTGTTCCTGTCTCATCTATACAACAAATGCATTTCTTATATTGCACAATGAATGAACACCGATAAAACTGAAATTTTGATCTTGAGTAAATACTACCAGGTGGAAAGTGTCAATTTAAAAGCGAACACTAAGCTCTGTAATGGTAGTAGCCTTTCTGTGAATAAAACTGTTTCACAGTTAAGAAAAACGGAGGAAAATAAGCTCAATTCGACCTCTTCTTAAGCTAGAGACAGCCCAGAAACTTGATATCGGTTTTGACATTTCTAGATTGGATTATTAAAACTCCCTTTTCTATTCTTTACCTAATTGAAATGCCGTGAAATTGCAGCAAATTCAAAACAATAACGCTCGTATGGTCATACAAACATCACACGAGTTCTGAAACAGCTACACTGGCTACCAGTTTCACGCAGAATACAGGTCTGGACTGTTGTGTTCCAGTGTCTAAGTAATGCTTCTTACCCTTAATATTGCAAAGACTTAATAAAACTATACATTCCAACTCGTGTACTACTTATTGCAAATGGAAAACTGGTTACAAGACTCAAAGCTTAGACATACAGATCTTTTTTGAGTCATGGGCCCTTCCCTCTGGAATTCTCTGGTCTCCTACACCGTCTCTTGGTACATTTTAAAGCACATAAAAATTTGTTATTTAATTTAAAAGGTCTTGTGAATTATATTTTGTTTCATTGCTCTACTTAGTCCTGCAATTTAACCCCCACCCCCACACATACTTTTTATCTCTAATTCTTGCCAAGTGATTTAGAAAAAATGGTACGTCTAGGAACTCCCTCGTGGATGGGCACCAAGAACTGAACATGGGCATTAATTGTTTTGTGTGTGCATTATAACATTAGGTCTGAAGCCGACTTTGGGGTCGGGAACCGAAATCAACGTCACAAACAGACAAACAGGCCCAGATGCACAACATGCATAGTTTTTAATTAAGCTTCGCTTCGTCCTCTATGTTTTGTGAGTGATATGAGTGTTATAGAGAGCTTTGAGCTGATAATGTTTGTTTGCATACAGCGCAATAACAATTAATAAATATTGATTGTTATTGTTTATGATGATGATATAAGCGAGAGGCAGTTCTTACAAAAGTGTATTTAATTCACAAGAATTCTACGATTCCATTCGTAGGGACTATTGTTATGGTTATCATTTCTATTGTTATTATTATTATTATTATGATTATTATTATTATTATAATTATTATTATTATTATCACCATTATTATTGATATTATTGTTTTCATTATTATTGTTATTATTTCTTATTATTATTATTATCGATGTTTTTTTATTATTATTATCACTTACACCACATAGGCTACAATGAAGATTATACATGGTATACATTCCTCACTCTTTATAACACAGCGTGTTTTTGTTTCATTTTCTCCAGACCAAACGTTTGTGGCTCGCGATACAGAAGGTTTTGCTGTCCAGGATGGACTGTACCACTGACTGGTTCAATGTGTATAAAACGTAAGTAGTCTATGGCCTTCTCCACCTCCCTTTGTCACTTTGTCTATCTGTGTGCCTGACTATCTCTTTCTTCTTCTTCTTCTTCTTCTTCTTCTTCTTCTTCTTCTT
>BMAT01011365.1:49051-60987 GCA_019649035.1 Elysia marginata
TATGCAGTTACTGCCGCTGTTCACAATTCTTCTCAATACTTGCCAACAGTCGCCATCGCTTGTCATTCTAAATTGATTGACTACACTTTTTTTAAGTTTGCGTTTCAAATATTTTGCATTAGAAATATTTTATGCCCTTTTATGCTTTCATGCTGTTTTTAATGTGTTGTTTTAATAAATTACGTTTTTAGTATACCTATATGCGTAAAGAATTTTTTATTACAATGTACTTATACCTTAAAACTCTAGAATTTCATGTATGTGTGAATAGTGTAGAATGTATGAAATAATGCACTAATGCATGAGCTTTGTCCAGTGTCCAAAAACACATTTCCCACGGAGATAATAAAGAATTCTTATTTTGTGTTATTTACCGTGCTCTTCTTAGATTTCCGCACTGGTCCGTGCTTCACGCAGGTGTCAGACGGTACGTGCCGAGGCCAGCTGACAGGTGTCGTGTGCACAAAGACACTGTGCTGCTCCACAATAGGAGCTGCCTGGGGGAGACCGTGTGAGCAGTGTCCTTCCAGTACTCACCCGTGTAGGCGGGGCTACATCCCCAACCCCAGCACCAACACATGTCAAGGTAAGACATTCATTAGATCAGCTTATCATTCTTTCTCATCTTTTTTTTTGCGAGTTACACTCTTTGACAAATCCTCTTTTTTCTCTCCATAGCAGCCCCCCCCCCCTCACACCCGTCTCTCAGCAGCCGTTTTGTCTGCCTATCTATCTGCGTGTCTCTCTAATTTTTTTCAAGTTTCGTTTCTGTAATTATACCATTTTTCTTTTGACTTTTCAAAATGCTATTTTGACCAACTTTACTATTGTGCTACCCTATCTTCTCTGTCTACCTGTTTCTCTATCCTTCTATCTTTTTTCCCATCTATCTATCTGATCATTGCGCCAACGATATAACTAGAAATCCATTTGGGACTGAAAGGCACGATTAAAATAAGTAGTTCAAATTCAAACAGTGCACAGGTTCTCTATAGCGCAATCTCAAGTAAAAAGCAAATTTTTGGTGGGTTAAAAACTAAAAAGATTTTTAAGAAATCAACCTTTTTGTGTACACTCACGCAGCTCTCTGTTTATTTCAACAATTCGTAATCATAATATTCAACATGTTAATGTCTTTGATGGGGTTGACCAAAAGTAAAAACCAATCACATGAATTGCCTTCGCTTTCTCCCTCTCTCTCTCTCTCTTTCTCTCACTCTCTCCCTCTCTCTCTCTCTATCTCTCTCATTAGAATACGAAGATTACTTGGCGTTTACAGAGTAAAAAGCCTCCAATGATTTTGTAAAACCCTTAAATCTTTATCATGTCCTGCCAGATGTGAACGAATGCCACGCGATTCCAGGCCTATGTGTGGGAGGAGAGTGTGTCAACACTCTGGGCTCCTACAGATGCCAGTGTAAAGAAGGCCAGACACAGAACCCCATCACTAAAGTATGCGAAGGTGTGGGCAAATGTGCATGTTCATAAATTACGCTCTGGTTATAATGCAGTCGTGATGGACAAACAAATATTTGTTCAGGAGAATTATTAAGAGCGAAATGCTTGTTTGTCTCCATTCAAAAAATTTTCTGGTTTGCTGAATGCTTTATTACATGTTTGTTAAGGGAAGAGTTTAAATTGTGCTGCTCTAAGAGCTTTTTTGGTTCATCTTATTATAAAAGTACAATCCAATTTACTTCATTGTGCTTAAATGCGGACATTCCTGAAGTTTTTTTTAAATCTATGTCAAATTCATTTTAAAAAATTTCAAATGTACAAACTTTGAGTTATGGAAAGTCGATTAGTCCCGTTTCTCATACATCATACAACTTTGTATCACGTTTTTCTTATGACTGTTCAAAATTAATAAAACTGAAGTTCTGCTCTCCCATTGCGGCCATTATATAGGAAAAACATTAATTTTTTATTTTCTACGAAAAAATTTTTCTCTCTGTTTCTTATAAAAAGTTTTCACCAGTACATTTTTAATCATTTCGTTGACTGATACAAGTTCGAAATCAACTTTTATCAGTTGTGTTCAATGGCTACATTCTAGTTTTCCAATACATGTTTTGGAGTTTAGTGTCTTATGCAACCTCAAAAGATGTGCCCTCGAAACAACTGTCCGACTCCATTACACTCTGCCGTAAATTATAAATCATTTTAAACCGTGCCTAATGTCACGTTGCCTTTTGTATATTTTTGCTTTGGGAGCATGACCTGTGATGAAATTTGCGTGATTACAATTCTAATCTAAACTATGTCTACATCTGTCCAGATATTGACGAGTGCCGAGTGGACCCGGGCCTCTGCAGGAACGGTCAGTGTGTGAACACAGAAGGCAGCTACTTCTGTCGATGTGACCCAGGCTACGAGGTTTCTGCAGACAAGACAAAATGTTTAGGTAGGCGTTTGTTTCATGACCATTGCATTATTTTCTTGTCAGGAACAAAGAGCATCTGAATTTAATGGCAACATTTCACATCCTACATACTCAAATCATAAAGTTTGTTTTGGTTCCGAAGCTAGACTTTTTTGAATTAGACTCTCGACCAGTCGAAATGAGCCGCATGTCAGAAGTTTTAAATGTGAGAAAATGCTTTTTAAGAGGAGCTTTGTTTCTCCATTTTGCTACATTTCAAATCAAAACAAGTTCTAAAGTTTTTCCATTGTAAATTTCAATAATTTCATGCGTTTGAACGATTGGAAGCTCGAATGTATTGTCTAACATAGAGGCGCGTAATAATGTGAACATTGCAACATCCCACCCAGTTGCGAGACACCCAGTCTTTGAAAAGGTAATCTGATCAGCTCTTGATTATTTATAGGCCTATAGTTTTCAAAATCTAGCTCCGAGGAACTTCTCTCCCAACGATTCTGAGTTGTCCTACAAGAAGTTATCTCTATGCGCCTCGTGCCTCTCTAAAGCTATAGAACAAGTGTTACTCTAGCTGTTTTTTATGTTTTTAATCCAAAATTTTTTATTTACTCTGGTTTCGATTCTCTTCGTTGCAATCATCTTTCCTGAATACATTTAATTATTAGGCCTACATGTTTTAGAACTGGGTAGGTTAGATCGAAAATTAAAACCAGATTTAGGGGACTTCAGTTTAAAACAACAGATAAACATGCATTTTTTGGGTAAACTCATACTGCTGTTGTTTATACGGAGCTGCCAGGGTAAACAAGGCAAAGTCATATCAAGACTTTCTATTATTTAGTTATGAAAACTTCTCTTTACAGCGCGTATCTCACAGCAAATGTTCGAGAAATTTTAAACCGTGCTTTTATAGAGCTCAAGATGTTAAATCTCAAAGGAAAGAGAAATTAAAATTTTATATGAAACTTTGTACATGGAAAGCTCGTTAACGAAATTAGCCTGAGCTACTAGTGTCCTGGTTGTTTCATTCTTACTAGTCTTGTGACCTTTTTCAGTTGGCTAAATTTGAACAATTCTCATCAGGTAATCTAAGTTCATTGTGATACAGGTAGTTACAGTAGTTTTGCTTGGCACAAAGATAAAGTTAGAACAATTTTCATATCATCAATTCAAGACAAGCAGATTGTACAAGTCTACAATTTAGCGCTAATTGAAAAAAAAATCATCTAATCGATTGAACGAGAAAGCTTGCAGAATAGATTACTCTAGCTGTTGTTTGTCGTGCCAGCATCTACTCTGGGCTACTGCTACACGCGGGTGTCTGGCCGCAGCTGTCAGGGCGAGATTCCCGAAACCATGTCTGCCAAGGATTGCTGCTGTACAGCCGACGTGGGCAAAGGCTGGAGTCTAAGTGGGAGGACTTGCCAGCCGTGCCCCAAAGCAGGCAGTCGTGAGTAGTTGCAAATCTGTTAACAATGGTCATGATAATAATAAAAATAATAATAATAATAATAATAATAATAATAATAATAATAATGATATTATTATTAATAATAATAATGGTAACCATCATAATATAATTTACAATAATAATAAAAAATGTTTATAGTGCCCTGTCCCAGCACTCTTGGTTACATCAAAGCCAACAAAAAAAAAAGAAATCGAATTCTAAAACATAGTTATTAAGAAACAAATTACGTTCAGTGAAACAAAAATATAATTATACAAAATTTAGAAGATTGTGTGGATTCACATATCATAAAGTGTATAAATTGGGAAAAAAACAATGAATTTGAAAATTCAAAACAAGGATTCTACGACAGGAAAGATTAGAAGCATCGTATATCAGGAAATAATTTTAATATTTATTCATGCAAATTGTTTTCTGAAATAAGAATTAAGCAACCAGTTGTTTTAACTTGAGAATGTGCTTAAAACAATACTTTTTTTAAACTTCGCTTAGTTCTTGGAAGCGCACCCCACACATAAAAAGTCCAAATCTGGGGTCGCAGCGATGCCTTTGACAGGAATGATGATGCCATGAACATATCAAATTCATTTGTTAACTTATTACTGTTTCGCCTCGTATGGTTCTTTAAAGTCCAACATCGTGTTTGGCTTTTTAAAAATTTTAAATACATTTTATCGATGTCCAACTCTCCAGTGACTCTATGCTTCCAATCCATTTTCTAGAAAAAACTGCCTAAAAGAAATTGCCTATAACCGACAACCGATAGCGGCAGGGCGCTTCCAGGGCGTTTCTGTGAAAGCTACGGTAGCCTTGGGGTCCGTTGTCAAATTCCATCAATTCGAAGCTAATATAGTCAGCTTATGGGTCCGCTTTGACTTTTTTTACTAAAAAAAAAACCTATACATTTTGGTTACTCTACCCATTACGAAGTTATCCGTGTATTTTATGTATTTATTTCGTAAGGTGAACAGAAACGGTTGAGAAAGTTTAGGCCCAGTTGAAACACGTTTTACTATTCACCAAATTTCTAAATGTGTCTTTTTGTTCTGCTTGTTTATCACGTTATGAGACCGCTTGACTTCGACAAGATGTTTTGTTTTTGGTTTCCCTTTCACGAGTGCTACAATGCTTTTTATACTTTATTTGGTAATCAGAAATAATGATCTCATTCGCCACTTCAGCTTGAAAAATCTTATCTCCTACTTTCACATGCACAGTACATATGTACTTCGTTAACGAGGAATAATATTTTGCTAAGTCAAGTCATGACTCTTTAACGGTGTATTTTGTAAATGTTGACGATTTCACGTACAAGTGCATATAAGACATTAGAGACCTTTAGCACACGCACCGTGTCGCACTACGCGTACGTGAAAATCGGGAAAGCAGATTGAGTTACTATAAAAATAATGAAACCAGTTTCTAAAAATAGACCCACAGACGTTCTATTTTTAGAAACTGATTTCATTATTTTTATAGTAACTCAATCTGCTTTCCCGATTTTCACGTACGCGTAGTGCGACACGGTGCGTGTGCTAAAGGTCTGTATTGTTGAACATGAACGTTACACTTCAATTTTTCCATTAAGAGAGCTGAGTTGAGACTGGCAAACATGTTTCTTGGTCTGTAGAAACAAAGCACATAAAAGAGTAAAAGGGAGTTTTCAAAAACAACTAAGTGGACTCATGCATAGACTTCGTGAACTGTTTATATCGATGCCGACCGCCATCGCATTTCTATCTACAAGGCCTATATGACCCAGTGTTGGCTAACTCTTGATAAATAATACAAAGTCTTCGATTTTCTTCTCCTGAAAAACATGCAATTCAACTTGTAGGATTCTAGAATTACATTGTCGAGGAATTTCAAAGTTTTTACGAGAAAAAAAAATTCAAATGACGAAATAATGCATGTATAGCCATATCCCCGGATAATGGCATACTTTCCCTGTTTATAACGATAAAACAAAGACAACTGTTACAGTTAGGTTGAGTTATATGCTCTGCTATCAAGCTCTTTACGCCAACGCGCTTAAAGTTTGTAAATTGGATTGTAGTTTGCACTTGGATTGGTCTCCTGATGTGGATAAATAAGACGAGTTTTTCATTGTCCATACTTTCAAACATCATGCTTTTTATGCTCATATCCAAAGCCACCCGCTTCGAAATTTTGCCCTCTGGAAAGTACATTAACTCTGTGAAGAGATTTTTGTCACAACAGAAAGGTTTAATTAGCCTACTAGATCTAGCAAACAGCCCTCGTATTCTTTTTTTATGAAGTTCGTCATTAATTTGCCCTGGCCTGAACCACTGTGCTAGTGTTATGCTCCAGGCACCGCGCTGCACACCCTGGTCATGTGGTCGCACGTCTAAGAGATCTTGTCGACAGCAGGCGGAAATCACCTCTTGGCTTCAGTTTACTCAGTTCCTTTTAAATGAAAGTCACGCAAATATTGTTGCAAATAATGGCAACAAATTTAAGCTGATAGATTTGCTGGTCTCGAGTGTCAGCCTTGCACTCACCAAAATTTCGTTTAAATTTGACATTGACACAACATGCAGTTTTGCTCTTAGACTGTCATGACGTCAAATAATAATTAAAACTCTTTTCTTAATATATTAATAGTTACCGTTTCTTTGGCTTGAATCATTTTGGGCAAGAAACCTTTTTCTTGTCTTTCTTTGTTAGCAAAACTGCAACAATTAACTACCATATTTGATCATGGAGACAAGCCTTAAGTATAAATTTAACGACAATGGTTTTGCCTACAATGGTGTACTATGTAGGCTTTCTGACGCAAATCATTTATATTTTCGCTCTGAAATTATTGGCTAGCGGGATTAAACTAGTGTTCGGTGAAAAAAAACAAGTTTTTGGAAGAATCGAATCGCTACCTTCATAGTTACAACAAAAAAGTTAGCAGCATTTTTTGCCTTTCCTGCTTAAATGCCTAAAACAAATAAAAAAGACTGTGTTCAATAACTAAGAATTATTAGAAGTTCAATATTAGCCTTTTAACGTCGTTTGAAAAATAAGGAACACAAAGGTTAGGTTAAGTGGCTTTACAGTTAGTACCCCAGATAGAATAAAGCGTAGGCTTCGTGTTCCATGCGTTTCACCCCGGGAATAAAGTTATTTGCATTCTCATAATGACTGTGAGGCTGAGTCCAGGCCGAGCATACATCTCTGACAGACACTGCGTATGTGCACTGACGTCAAGGTTGTTCTCCGATCCTATCATCTAATTAACCACAGCAGTAGCTCTCCATTCAGCCGCTGTGGGCAGCCTAAACAAGAAGTAATCAGTTCTGCTACTACTACCTGTTCGCTATGTACCCTAACACTAGACATACAGCTAGCTGGTCAATTAGACTTACCCATCTTCACCGCGAAGGCAAACTAAGCATGAATGCTCAGGTACGTAAGAGAAAATGCGGCCACAGTTTTGACCATTCAGTTGCGGTAAATGAGGCAGAACTAAAAACCGCCTTGGGTGGTGGTGAGCTGCGTGTGTAACTGCCTGGAATTCCTGGCATCGCCGGTCGGTCAACAGTCGAGATAATGAACGTTAATCTAGAAGTGTTTTTTAGGAACAAAAAGAGAGAAACAACACATGTAGAACTTAATATGGGTGATTGTTCATATGTTGTAAGCTTTTTACAGAAACAAAGCGATGCTTGTAAACCTTGACGCAACCGATCAAAGTCTAGACCAACATAGAAAGTTAACATAAGCAAAGATGCCTTACCTCATGGTAGCACGGAGAGGATCTAGTGAGACGGTTTTAAACAACGGTTTTAAATAAGCACTTATTATTATCAAAATGCAAACTACTTGACTTTACTATCACGGTGACCTCGGTCTACTGTGCAAAACTGTGGGCAAATAACTTCCTCTCAAATTCTATGTGCATAGCCAAACCCGTCACGCAGATTTTTCTTTTTCAAAGTACTCTATGGCTCGAACATCTACCACCTACATGTATAATCTTCTCAGGGGTCAAAACAGGACCGACATTGAGGATGTCATTCAAGAACATTGCGGTTAAATAAAGCTGAAAATGACAATTTGTGGTCTCTGTTGAGCTGTGTTCCGAAGACAACTGCCTATAGGTTCTATAATTGTAGATGGAGTCCAAAAGGTGGCTCCCAAGATTTGGGAACCTGTCATTACTCGGCTTCAGTCGGATTGTGATAAAGAAAAGTTTCTTAGTCTACCATTGTCTGTAATAACACAGGGCTGCTAGCGGGATGCCGCATCTTTTGAATTCCACTGTTTTCACGATGGTTACTGCATAGAAGAATCGAGAAGAGTCGAGTAATTTGCAGTTTATTTTCTAATTTAGTCACTGCTACAACTCAAAATTACATCCTACCCAGTGGTTCCTTATATTCATAAGACTTTCTCATGTACATACAAACGTGTAAAATGAGACGGCTGGAAAAAACAACAACAAACGCCTGTTTTTGTGATGATCTGACTAAAATATAAAAAAAAAACAGGACACCTCTTCGCTTACTGTATATTATGCGGGAAAAAAACTATAGGTAACAGTGAGGCTTCTCACGGAAAATTCTTGTTTTTGTTTCTCTATAACTCGTGAATAAAACCATTATACTTATAGAGTTATTTTTTTGTTGTTGTTGTTTTTAATACCTACATGTCCTGAGCAGCCAAATCGAATTTTGTATAGCAAAAGAGAGAGACAGAGAGAGAGAGAGAGTTATGGTTGGTTGGTTGTTTTTAATTTTAACGTCCCAGTCAACTTTGAGGTTATATTAGAGAAGGCGCTGTGGACAATTGAAAGCGTGCTGCTGCCACACTGTGATGTAAGGAGCGCTTGCGTACACCACACCCAGTCACATTATTCTGACACCGGGCCGACCAGACTTAAAACTAAATCCATAATGCCAGACACTAGGCGGATCAGCTGCTTATATCAATTTTAAAGTCCTTGGTTTCACTCGGCCGGGGATCGAACCACGCACCTCCCGATGTCTGAGCGAGTCTCTTACCGCCAGGCCACAAAGCCGGTGAGAGAGAGAGAGAGAGAGAGAGAGAGAGAGAGAGAGAGAGAGTAGTGTGTGTGTGTGGGGGGATATAAGTGTAACGTAAAATCGAGAGGGAAAATGTTAACAGGCAGAAAAAGAAACAGAGGAAAATGTATATTTTTTCCTTCTCGTCAATCTTGACGTCCCTCTGGTTCTACGGCCATGTGGGGTTCCACGAAATGCAATACTTGATTTGGCACTATTTCACTTCCTTTAAACTTTCCCTAGGCCACCGTAGAATAGGCCCGGCACTCCATTGTGAGTAGATTTCAGAAATCTCAATATCTTTCGAAACATTTGAAGAGCACCGGCTCAATCAAGTTTAGATCTACTTTGTTTTCCATAATTATACAGCAAACTCAAAAACTATATAGATCACTTATGCTCAACATTGTTCACTTTTTTTTTGCTAGGCTTTGAGCTATTTCTTATCGTGCCCCTGAGAAAACTAAGGCCACTTTTATGATTCAGTTTAAATCTCTGCTCAATCGCGAGGATGGAATGATGCGAAAATTAGGCAGATTATTTCCCTTGTTAGAGGGATAAACTGCTCGCCTAAGCATTGTTAAAGCCGTTAGAGGAGCTTGTTGACCTGTAACCCCTGGTTTGACAGAATTGACCAGCCTTGGTTAAGCTGATAGTAGGTCTAAAAGGGCGTTTTACTTAGCTGATAATAGCTGCCAAAGGGGTTTTGGCTCGAAGGTTGAGAAAAATAGAAGACTAGATTTTCACTGATTCGACACAAGAAGCATATCTAATCTCTTCTGGGAGTCATTTCTGTGCAAATTATACATCAGTGAAAAAAAACTTTGGTTCAAAGTTAGTAGTAACATTGCATTCAATCTATTTCCTTTATTTCACGAAAGTTTTATCATCACATATTATCATCATCATCATCAACGTCGTCAATTTATTCTGAAGTAAATCCTGACTTCTTCTTCTTCTTCTCCTTTTTCTTTTTCTTCTTCTTCTCCTTTTTCTTCTTCTTCTTCTTTTTCTTCTTCTTTTTCTTCTTCTTCTTCTTCTTCTTCTTCTTTTTTTTCTTTCATTCTTCTTCTTCCTCCTCTTCTTCTTCTTCCTCCTCTTCTTCTTCTCCTTCTTCTTCTTCTACTTCTTCTTGTTCCACCTCTTCTTCTTCTTCGTCTTCTTCTTCTTGACAATAAATTTACATTTAGGGATGTAATTGTGTTTTCTTGTCGTGTCAATATTAATTTTATTTATAATATTATGAATTTTGTCAACATTTTCTTCCTATTGTTGTCCCGTTCTTCCTTTCTTCTCGATTAAACAAATTAACTCATCATCGTTTTAGTAAAATAATTTCTTTCTTGAAAATTTCCTCATAAACGTGTTTATTTTTTTAAACTGCCTAAACATGCTCGGGGTGAGAGGTTGTAAGGTAGATAGTTTAATGCAAAACAATATCAAGCAATGTGTTGAGCTTCTTATAATAAACTTAGGATAAAAAAATAGACTACTGAACCTACACAAAAAGTTTCATGATTTCTATGGTTAAGTTAGTCCTTGATATGTTTCACCTGCTTTTTACATTTAAATTTCTGCTTTGAGATGCATTTATAGCTATCATGGTGAGTAACATTTTTGACTTTTGACTTTGTCTACAAGAGAGGCGCTTGACCAAAGAACCATACAGGGTTCGAATTCGTTTCACATGCAACATTTTTAGCGTTTTTAACAGCGCATAATATTTCCTAGTTCCTATTTATTACAGCTATTCAAATTATATTAGAGTTTTTACTTTATTGAAGATTATTACAAGGAACGGCAACCTAGATTTGAACAGTTCTTTATTATTACTTTAAGTCTCCTTGTTCCTATTGATACGCACTCTGTTCACAAGACATTATTTTGACTGTAACCATCTCTCACGTTTGCATTCACAGCTGCGCACTCACGACTGTGCGACTCTACTGAACCATACAAGAAGATTGACCTGTGCCGAATGTTTGAGAACCTGTGCGAGAATGGGCGCTGCGTTACTGATGGTGACTCCGTCAGATGCGAATGTAACCCAGGCTTCAGAAATGATTCTCGAGGAAACTGCGTAGGTAAGAATATCCTGAAAAAGATAACTAGATTGAAACTAAAAACCTAAAGCGTTCGAGTCGTGAAATTAAAATTATGAATTATGTGCTATAGTTTTCTTTCGTGTTCTTAAAATGAAGGTAATTAAAAAAAACAACTTAAACTTAAATGAAGAAACACGGTTTCAGTTTCTTTGTCCCACCGCAAGTTACATAATCACGACCAAATTTACCCTTCGTTGAAATTTTTTAACAATTTACAGTGTTTCCACGAATGTTTGTCTGATACAACAACCATGTTTTTATCTGGGGATTATAATCGACAATATCACAAAGTTACGAGTCAGACGTTCCTGTAGTGAACATCATTAGCTGGTAATTTGTGACACCATTGCTCATAATTTATGCATTGTCTAAATCTCTTAACACTTTCTGCTTTCCATCAGCGTGATTGAACTTTATTCCACAAAATTGTACATTAATTTTAAATCTCTGAGTAATATTTTCCCAGAGCTCCTAACAGTTAAGTAAAAACTCTACCCCTCTAATTTTTCTTCTCGCCAAGATTTTGACGAGTGCAGCACTCCTGGCATCTGTAGAAACGGGCGATGCATCAATAGTGCCGGTGGCTTCGAGTGCAAGTGTAACCCAGGCTTTGCCCTGTCTCCCGACGGCACCTACTGCACAGGTGACTCTTTCTATAGAACAGGAGCAAGTTGCATTCTGAGCAAATAAGTCAGAAGCCGCTGATTTTTTTTTGCTTGGAAAAAACTGTTTAAAATCGTTTTCTTTTCCTTTATATTTTAATTAACTAAAGATTTAATACCTTTCCACAAAAAATTGAAAAATTTAGGATTTTTCTTTGCATTTAGAAGCATAAAAATGTGTGTTGTTCAAAACAATACCTTTAAAGGTGAAAATTGCCACGTCCGACTTCTACCTACTACAACTACTACTGATACTACTACTACTACTACTACTACTACTAC
>BMAT01011365.1:63133-82064 GCA_019649035.1 Elysia marginata
TTTTACTTTTTGCCTCGATCAACCTCAAATTCGATCACAAGAGTCAATGGTTACTCAAAAAGATTTTTTTCGATATTGGCTTTATCAGATGAGGTTTTATCTCAACATTCTTATAATTTTTAGGACATCCTGCTCTACTGCAATCTATCTAAGGGTATGAATCCAGCATTGCCAATGTAGACTACCTCGCATGCAATGAAGTTTTAGTGTGCTGGCGTAGAAAGCCTGAGAGGTGTTTCTTTGTTGTGATGAGCATTTCTATAAACTTCTAATTGCTTCCGTAGGGGTCAACAGGTACAATTTTATATAAAGAGAATGATGGATAAACAAAGGCCGCCAATTGTATAAAAAAATGTCGTTACGAATCAGACGGCCCGTGAGACTATCTTAAATACTAAAGCTACACAGGATCATCTACGAATTGATCTGTGACAATACGAATGGCATATTTTTTAATCTTTTAGATTATGACGAGTGCAAGAGAACAGGCATGTGCTCAAACGGCCGATGTAGAAACATGATGGGCAGCTTCAAATGTATCTGCAATCCTGGCTACACCCTTGGACCAAACGGTCAGGTTTGTGTTGGTAAGTTCAAATGTCGAATAGCCTGGCTTTTGCAGTGTCTTTATTCATAGTTTTTTTAAATCGTAATTCTGTTCTGCATCTAGGCTACAAACTATAATTTTTTTTTCGATATGCAACTTGCAAATTATATAGGATAACCTTATTTCGCCCATGTTTTTGTTCACCAGATGCAATCAACATTTTGCCACTGTCTTTTTGCCTTTGTTGATTGTCTATTTCTGTTTGACCCCCCCCCCCCTTGCCTTCTTTTTCTTCTACATGCCCTCGCATCTATTTATCTGTCTATTTATCAACCAAATGACCTACAGTCTCTCTTTCAGTGTGCCTACTTTAATTAAGCCACAACTTTTCTTTCTGTACTACACTTTTACTCCCCTATAATATCTGTCTTTCCGTTCAGCTCACCTATCTGTCTTTTATTCTTGCTTTCTGCCTACACATGTTTTCCTCCTAGACAAGGAATTTTTTAACATCGTTTAACTCTATATTTTTACTTTATTCCCACTAGACAACAACGAGTGCGAGATTCACCCGAATATCTGTACGAACGGCATCTGTATCAACAATCAAGGGAGTTTCAGGTGTGAATGTCCAAGAGGATTCAACCTAGGACCAGACGGTAGAACTTGCCTAGGTAAGATAATAATAACAAGAACAATAATAATAACAATAATAATCATACTGAAAATAATAGTAACAACAATAATGATGATGAATATGATGATTATGATGATGATGATGGTGGTGGTGGTGGTGGGGATGATGATGATGATGATGATGATGATGATGATGATGATGATGATGATGATGATGATGATGATGATGATGATGATGATGATGATGATGATATTCAAAAAAGGAAGAAATTTCG
This sequence comes from Elysia marginata, assembly GCA_019649035.1. Classification (NCBI taxonomy): domain Eukaryota; kingdom Metazoa; phylum Mollusca; class Gastropoda; family Plakobranchidae; genus Elysia; species Elysia marginata. Next base: position 64,592 of record BMAT01011365.1, read on the forward strand.
ATGACATACTATCTGAAATATTCATGATGTATGGGTTTCTGAAATGCAGTAAACTCATTTGTTTTCACACATAACTGAAATTCCTAAATTCTGCAGTTCACTATTGACAAAATCAACTAAAATTCTAATGAACTGACCACGCACAGGTGTATACACCTAACTTTATATGACGTGATCCTCAGATGTGCGTCGCGGTCTCTGCTACCCTGAGGTGCGGGCTGGCCGCTGTTTGAATCCCCTCCCCCGGCTTGTGACCAAGTCTCAGTGTTGCTGCAGCGCCACGCGACCTGGGCAGTTGTACGCCTGGGGACCCGACTGTGACCGCTGTCCAATGATGGGCGACAGGGCCTACACGCAGCTCTGTCCTTATGGTAAAGGCATAGGACATAATAACAAAGGTACGTAACTTAATTAAAAATCGCTCGAACAGTTTAAGGTGGGGCTGACTTAGTCAGTTTTGCCTCTTTATACTTATTGCTTTCCAAATGAAGAAGTCACGTTTAATTTTATGAATAATTATGGTAGACAACCCATTTTAATGCCTGGATAAAACTGCTGGACAGAATCTACACAAAGTGGTTTGGGTTTTTTTGTTTTTTTTAATGTAAGATATATACACCTTAAAGAGTGTTTGTTCTTACAGATATCAACGAGTGTCAACAAAGACCAGATATTTGCCAGAATGGTGCTTGTGAAAACATAGTGATGGGTTACAGGTGTGTCTGTAACAAGGGCTACCAGGCAGACCCAACAGGCTTGGTATGCTTGGGTGAGTAAACTGAAGACCTATCAACATCACATATGTACGCATTGTGATACTAAGAGAAGAAAGTTCTTCCAACCAGTTGGAATGATCTGGATGTTGGATATTCTAAGTCGAGAAAATACTATTTAATAGTCGGAATAAATAACTTCAAGGAGCGTAGAGGCGTCATGGTATAAGCCATGTTTCTCGAAGTGGCAAGGCAGTGGGTGCCGACGTTACTATGAGTCCAAGGTTCGACAGACATTTCAAGCATTTCCACTCAGTCTTGTGAACGTCCTTTCACTGTGAAACACATCTTAGTGGAATGCGCAGATTTTTTGCTAAGCAGACAAGAATATCACTGATTGGCACACAATATTTTGAGAGGTGAACGCCTCTCAGATTTTTTATTATATATATAGCAAAATCTGAAGCAAATGTATAAAAAACTTATAGAACTTGTAAACAGTGTAGAAAATTTTTAAAACTTGATAATTAGTATATGAGATAGGTTGGCAAGTTCATAGGGTCAAAGTAAACTAAATTTGAAGAGGCCGTAAACCCTGAGATCATCGCCAATGATGGACTGGGTTTGTAAAAAATCCAATCAAACAATCAATCAAATCACTCAAAGCCTACTTCTCTACAACGCTAATTTCATACCTTTAGAATCATTCAATTAATTAACAGTCGGTGTTTCATTCCTTTTCTTTATAACGGTATTACAAATTTATTTTTTCACCAAATTTTGATGTTTTCATGATTTTTTTGGAAGCTCAGAAAAGTTGTGTTGTTTGCAAAACCAAAGGTTTGGAATAAGGAGGTTGCGACTTCTGCCTAGTTCGTCTTGGACGGTTTTGACTACTGAGTCATCAGTCTACCAGGATAGTAACCAATCTGGCTTAGCCGAACTTATACCCATCAATATAGAATTTCATTGGGAGTTTAAAGTTTACCTTGCGTAGGTACATTGCCACATCTGAAAACCAGCTGGTGGAACCACCAGCCATTTTCATGTGACTTTATTGGTTTTAGCTTCAATTCATTCTATTGAATAAAGGGGGAAAGAGAAAATTGATGATGCATTCAAGCACCTTATAAGGATACTTAAACAACAAAATGATAACCATTTCGTTCACAATGTATGAGGGAAATAAAACGAGCATGGCAAAAGCTTTAAATTACTATATTGTGTTTTTCTCACCTTTCTTTCTCCCGTGCTTGACGTCAACTTTGTAAAGACATAAACGAGTGTGAAGTGGATTCTATGATCTGTGATGGCGGCCAGTGTAGGAACACTCCAGGCAGCTTCCAGTGTATCTGTCCCAGCGGACTGAAATACAACCCCAGGTCTCGCATGTGTGAAGGTAGGCTGGGCTTTATTTGTTTTCACTCTTTGTTTTAGGAACATTCAGCCAATTTAGCCAACTTTTTGTTTTATATTTATCAATATTAAAGTCCTGAAATCATTGATTGAAATAATTTTTATAGTTTTTTTTAATACCGGATTCACCTAAAAGTTGTTACTTTTTTATCTATTTCTTTAGATTTTTGAGTCTTAAGACTGAACAGTTGTTGTTGTGATGTCACCAAAGTAAACTTCGAACTTGTTCTATAAAGTTTTTTTTTTTTTGCACGTGAACGTTACATTCCCATATTTCACCTTGCAATGTTCTTTCACAAATCTTCTGGGAATGTTATTGCGGGGTCGTTTCTTATCCTTACCTTTCCATATGGGCAGACATCAATGAATGTGAACAGGACCCATGCGTCGGAGGCAGGTGTTTGAACAAGAAAGGAGATTTTGAATGCTCGTGTCCCCCAGGCAGAATTCTGGATTCGACTAAGCGCATCTGCATAGGTATGGTTTTGTCTGGTCTTTACTTTAGTTTGCATTAAAGAAAAAATCTGCAGTTTAGACAAGAATTCTCAATCAAATCATGTTTGAATGCTGTCACCAAATCATCAGTTGTTTTTTTTTCAAATAAAAGCTTAAAGTGTGTTGTAGAGATATTTCAACTTTTTGGTTTGTCCACTGGAGCTGCTCATTTATGCAATCCTCGTGAGAAAAAAACAATTTGAAGAAGAAAATTAGATCCCGGCTTACAGAGGAAAGTCCTTCTTTGAGATTGGAGATTCCATCATTCCCCAGACAACCGTGAGAGTACTTGCTGGCTGAGTCTCAACAACGGCAACTGTGAGAACAGCCTGAACGGCCTGCTCACCATGTCTGAGTGTTGTGGATCTGTCGGCAAAGCCTGGGGGAGCCCGTGCACGCCATGCCCGCCTCAGAGTGAGTGCTTTAGTTCATTTTTAGAAGTGTAAACAACAGTTAGTCTTATGTCATCTTAGGTGTCTGCATGTGACAAACCAGGCATTTAAAAAATATGAGGGATTTCTTTATTAGTCAATATCTTCCAATTGCGATAACTGAAGAGTTTTGCACTCAAAGAACTTAGTGGTTGAAGAAAGAAATAGCGGTAGGTCGAAGGCCTTTTGTGGTTTCAAAGCCTCGCCAATTACTCAGCGTTTGTTTTGTTTTTTTATTTTCCAGCTATGGAATAGTAATGACATTCCTTGGAAGAAATTTTTTTCTTTCATTTAACTCAAATAGACAAATAATGAACTAGCTTGATAGTTGTGGAAGAATATCCACACCTCGAAATGTCAATGTGCTTTATAGACTTTTATAAACTTATCGTTAAGTTGTTCCTATTATTTTAACTTATGCTTTTAAAATTTGGGTTTGATATTAAGATTTAGTACAAAATCAAACCAAGTTTAAGCGCAAATGTTTTATATTTGATCTGATACAAGTTTTTGGCAGGGTTTAACTAAAGGGTAACGATAAAACTTTTGTATAAATTAAGCCAGCCGATTACTTTGCAATATTAACATCAAGACACAGAGTAAAGACAAGCTCAGCAGTTTGATGTTCTTCTTACTTCTTAGTCTCGGAATTTTTCTGCTTTAATCACGATAAAATGTTTCCATTATAAAAGCGGCAAGCGTTACCTACATTATTCGATTCTATTCACTTCAGATATTGAATTTCATTTATTAGAAAAACTACTAGAAAGACTCAATCATTTCATTTTAAAGTTAGAAATTCATATTGGTAAGAAAGAAACTGTCACTTTCTTGTAAGAATATATAAACACAACACTTTGTGCGTGTCTACTTCAGTGGAGCTCCATTGTCGCAAGGGCTACACATTCAAGAATGGTGTGAGCTGCGTTGGTAAGTAGTGGCATTAATCATTATGACTTTTCTTTGCTTCTTTATCTTTTGAAGGTCTAGCAAATTATTTTAAGGCATATTAGACAAGAGAGTTTTAGATAATTAAAAACCAGTCTAAAGACTTATCGGGGAAATGGAAACCACATCGTTTGCAAATATTCAAGAAAAATATATATTCATCAGAACTACATTGTAGTTCAACAATAAAATTTTCACCAATCATTGTGTAACTAGCGTACAAACCAAAGACACCAACAACCTATAAAGACATAAGTAATGTATACCTTCTTCTCTTAAAACTAAAGTACGAAACAGAATATGTCTTAAAGTGTTTTCTCCTAAAACTACTCGCACTCCCCTAGCTAAAACACTCTCGCTCCTGTTTTTATTCTTAAACTATAAGAACATTTTATTCTCCACAAGATATTCAAACTTTTTTCATTATTTGAAGCTCTCACAAGTATGCCTATAGCCTACCTGTTTTGTTTAAGATATCAACGAATGTGAGCGTATTCCCAACATCTGCAAGGGTGGAGGCGAATGTGTCAACACTGAGGGTTCGTTCCGCTGCACTTGCCCGCGGGGCCTGTCACTGGATTACACTGGTCTCAGATGTGTTGGTAAGAAACCGCCTTTCCTTTTTTATTTGGGTATCACTCTTTGCGATCGATTGTTCATAGGACAGCACCTGGAGGCTAGCACTAGGTTGTAATCACTTGAGATACCATGCAGACTTATATAATTATTCCCCAAATACCTGTTGGTTGCAGATACATGCATCAGCTATTGGCCATTTCACATTGCGTGTATACCATAATTAAGTCGTATAATTTTCTGGACCGCAGAATTTGAAAAATATGTCTGTATACAGCATTTATACCATTTCACATAGGCGCATTAACATAACAAAGTAAAAGAAAACAAAACCCTTCACCGATACCTAGCCTTAGTATTACATTATGCGTCCTGCTAAAGAACATAAAAATGAAAAAAAATAGTTTTATTTACTTTTCTTAATCAGACTTCAATCGGAATTTTTGCTGTCTACGTGCTGCTAAACGTAAAATTTTCCTGAGAGTCAAATTATTCACTGACATTTTTAGTGCTTCTATGCAAGTAACGTTTTTTTTATAAATCATAACGACGTTTGTGAACAGAAGAATTGACAAAGTGACTTATTGATTTTTCAAAAAGATTTTTTTGCTATGTAAAAGATAATGCCCAAATGTCATTGGCAACTGGCATAAAAAGAGTAGAACAGATTCTTACAACATAAAAACGAATTATTTTTACACAACTTTTAAACTTTGTGTCAAGGTTCAAGTAGTCGTTGTAAAGAGAACGAGTGTGTGTATTTTGTTGAGGTGTGTTGTGTTACTGTGTTGTTTTAACCACTGCTTACCGTTCCAGACAAGAGAGAAAGCACTTGCTACGCCGACTACTCCAGAATGTTCTGCTCCGAGGCGTTCCTGGGTACCTTCACTAAGGCAGACTGTTGCTGTTCCATCGGCCGCGCATGGGGCAATCCATGTGCTGGCTGTCCCAAAAAGGAAGATGGTGAGTTTTTACTAAGGTGAATGATATCTTTGAGACCCACTAAACAAATTAGGACACAGTCATATACAACCTTTAAACTTTGAAGAGTTTTTGATTAATTTGTATAGAGACCCCATGTGATAATTATAGCTGACTGTTAAGAGCGAAAACCCATGCTCGGTTTTATTGCCAAATTATTAAAATACAGTCCATGTTTTTGTCAGCAACAAGCACACAAAACTAGGCGTTTGTTTTTACCCGTAACTTATCTCAAAATAAGATCTTAGAAACCTCGTTAAAACATTTTTGATGCCCTGCATGTTTGGATATAATTTTCTTTTACGTCAATGAAAAATTAACTTTACCTTCAAAAAGGAAAGGTGGTCTGTTGAAAACTTTGATCATATCTCTCGCAATGATTCCAATAGAGTCAAACATAAAAGTTTTAAAATTACAATTTTAAAATTGATATTTTAAACAGTCCATAACCTTAAGCTTCAAAATTTGGGAAATCGCATGATATGAGATATTAAAATTTCTTTTAGTTTTGAATAAAACAAACACAATTGTACCTTTAACAAGTGGTTTTCGACTTACGATTCATTTGGATTAGTTTAGACACGAAAATTATGTCTTGCTTTTTTTTACAAACTTTATTGGAAAAAACGTGATAATGTTTTTTAATTGCTATCAATTTTAGCTGAGGAATTCGAAGCTCTTTGCGGCGAGGAAGGGCCCTCAGGAATCACAGGTGAGCTGTTGCATAAGATATGATTTTATCAAGCTATGACATGTTTTGTGTACCTCTCTATGATCAACAATTTCTTTATTCAACTTAAAGGCCAACCTAAACAAGTACGAAATCTTACCCTGTGTTATTCCGCAAATTAGTGAGAATGATTGTTTATTGAAGGATATTTTTACAAGCCCAATTCCACTTCAAAGGTGCTCTCAGGGCTTGGGTCCCAATGACAATTTACGGGCTGCCACCCAGAGACTAGCAGGGATACCATGACTTAGCCTCAGCCGGTCACATTATACTGACACCGACCCAACCAGTAGGGGCCCGGGCTGTAAAATTAGTGAGAACTCTTAACTGGACTGGTTGACTTTAAATTAATACACGTACATTTGAATCATGATTTGACAAAACCTAGAGATATCGTGACTATTCTCCTAATGTAAACATTGGTGGAACATATGAAATTACACTGAGGTAAGTAAACAAATTCCTGGGTGATGCATAGGAAGAGACCAGGCAACGAAAAGTAAAATTAAACGTAAGAACTGTAATTTTTAGCAGTTTCTGAGAAAACCCCCATATCCTGACACAAACTTTGATTCATTTCGAACTATCCAGTATGTTTGGTCAGGTTTTTTTTCAACCAACCTATGACAGCAAGAAACTGGCGTGGAAAGAATGATAAAGTGAACAACAAGATGCGTTTCAAATGAAACAAGCGGTTTATTATTGAACATTGTGGCTAATATAATAATTCTATAAAATACTTGACGGAATATTCTGCATTAATGATAACCAAAGTAGATGTATTATGATGGCTTGTATATTAATAGAGATTAAATTTTAGCAGGGTGAAAAAAAGAGATATTTTTTTTAAAATTCCTGCGATAAAATAAAATTTGACTATGTATGTGAAGACTTTTCCTGTATAATTATTTCTAGCTAAAGAACTAAACTCTTGTTAACCTAATGTTTTAATTTCACATCTAACCAGGACTCGCAGGTATCAATGAGTGCGAGGTGTTCCCTGGTCTCTGTGTTAACGGCCGTTGCAGAGACACACAGGATGGTTTTGAGTGCGAGTGCGACCCAGGCTTCGCCCCCAATGGCCTTGGTACAAACTGCACAGGTAATACACAGTATTTTAGCTAAAGCTAGGCACTGGTCCTTTATTATACTAAGACTTTTTCAAATATCATTTAAAAGTATAAGACTTGATCATAATTTGCTGTTCAGTGCTGTTTCTATAATTGGATATTTTTTCCGAATCGCTCACTCACTCACTACCCTTCTTGCCATGGGCAACTAGGGCAGCAACAAAGTCCCTCCATTTCTCTCGGTCCTGAGCCAGAGTCCTCAAGGTGCCCCGTGACTGTCCCATGGTTGCTGCCTCTGCCTCTGCTGTCCTCCCCCAGGTAGTCTTTGGGCGTCCACGTTTCCTGCGTCCCTCAGGCTTCCATTGGACGGCTACTCTGGGGATAGCATTCTGGGACTGTCGTAGTACATGCCCTATCCACTTCTATCTTCTCTCGACTAAAATCTTCTTGATACTTTCTTGTTGACAGTGTTCAAGTAGCTCTTTATTGGATATTCTTTGGGGCCAGAAGATCCAAGCAATTTTTCTAACGTTTTTGGTGTGGAATGATGATAATTTTGATAGATCCTGATCAGTCATACGCCAACATTCAGAACCATACAGCAAGGTAGAGAGAACACAACTTCTATACAGTCTAATCTTTGTGCTGAGATTGTATTGTTGGGACTTCCATACAGGGTTAAGCATCCTGAAGGCAGTTCTGGCTTTACCTAATCTATTTATAATGTCATCTTTAGCTCCTCCGTCAGGTGTAACACAGCTCCCTAAATATGTGAATTTCTCTGTAAACGGCAGTATGGTCTCGTCTATTTGAACTGGTTGCGGGTTAAGGACATTAAGAATCATTACCTCTGTTTTCTTCTTGCTTATTTTTAAACCATTTTGCTTTGCATACGTATTCAATCTACCAGTTTTTTCTTGTATGCGATGGTGAGTATGGGACAGGAGGGCCAGATCATCGGCATTTTTCCGAATAAAAACAGAAAAATCCCTGCGCACATGACTCTTGATCCTCATGTAATTTTTTTTCTCTCGAGGAGGAAGATTTCTGGTATGTTAAAGAGCTACCTAGTTGCAAAAGTAGCGTTAGTTTAGATGACTCGACTCGTATTTAATAATGGCTTTTGCCAAATATTTTTCAGGAGAAACTTTGTAGTACTACAATGACAACAACTCCAATAACCAAAACGATAAGTAGGACGAAGATGTTAAAATGAGTGATTTGATTAGGTCAAGATGGACAGTGATGCAGCAAGCTTGGGGTTTTTTGTGTTTTTAATTTAAAAGATTCACATGACAAAATATTTCATTTGTTTTCCTGTCCTTAAAGATCGCTTCAAAAGTTTAAAATATACTGTTTGTAAAAAGTCTTAGTTAACCTAAACTTCTGTCCCAACCTTCCGACAGATATTGACGAGTGTCGCATTTCCCTGACTGACATGTGCAGTCCGGGCAAGTGTGTGAACACTCAGGGCGGATACCGTTGCGACTGTGGCCCAGGCTACAAGGGAGTCATGATGGACACAATGTGTGCAGGTACGATACTCGGCTCAAGTTACGCTTCCATAATGCGCTGTTTTTTTATTTTGTTTTATATCGGGCAATTTCAATGTACGCGAAATCCAAAGATATTTTCAGAACAAGTCCTTCTCTATGCATGTAACTGATGTAAGAAAATAAAGTTAAATTAGTTAAAATACAGGTTGTGGAAAATACAAAGTTAAGCTATTGTAAAATAATTATCGTTTTGAGCTTGGGTAACATTTACTGTCACTTTGGATGTTGCATTAAAATGTTGATAACCAATGATCTACAAACAATTCAGCGAATAACATCACTTCTGTTGTCGGCCCTGGGATTTCAATTTTCTAGTGTCCTCCAAATATCACAACATTAGAGGCATTTCTGTAGTTCTGGCAAAAATGAAAATCGTTATTTAAATTGATAAAAATTTGACAACTGGTTTCTAATTAACAGCTTTTGTATAATCTTTCTTTCCCCACAAATGATAGTTGAAAGATAGGTTTTATGCGAAATCGACTTATCAAATAAAAAGTCTTAATATTTTGTTACAACCTACCTCCGTGCTTATCAGTTTATAAGTTAATACAATTATAGCCTTCTGTTGAACGCATTTTAATGGAGTTAATATTAATCTTTGTTTAAAAATAACGAGAAGAAGTAGAAAAAAAATATATTTATACCGTAAAGATCCAAAAGAATCCTTAGTTTCTTTGAAATTGATAAAAATCGTGATCATTTTATCTCTGTCTTTCTCTGGCTTTCTCTCTGAGTAGACGTGGACGAGTGTGAGGACGACAGCTCCCTGTGTCGGGGAGGAACATGTTCTAACATGGACGGCAGTTACGAGTGTGTCTGTCCAGACGGGCACCAGCTAGCTCCAGATGGTCAGACATGCAAAGGTAAAATCGATGCCCTTCGATTGATTTGAAAGACAAGCTCCGTTATCTCTCTTCTTTTAGTTAAGCGTCTTATATCTACTTTTAGTTATAGGTATGTATTGAAGATTTTCAGTTACATAGCAAAACAAGACAAAAAGTTGTTTGATTCGGGCGTTCTAGTTCGTACAGCAAAGATGTTTTCAGATTTTACTTAGATAAGGACGACTGGTCAATAGTAACCAGTTGTGAATGGGTTTTTTTTTAATCACCCGGTTTTTAATTGCCTTGCCAAACTGCATCGAAACATCGTGTTATGAATGTTATTTTTCAATCAATGGTACGCCTTTTACGCCCTCTCCAACGAATTACTGCCCGCTGTGTTCCAAAGAAGCGCAAGTTTTACTGCGCTCTGCGTAAAATTAAAACGGCAGCTTGAGTAGAGCGAATTTACAAGCTGTCCACATTTTGTGTCTACAGATATTGACGAATGCTCTGGAAGCAGCAGTCTCTGCTCTAACGGTCACTGTGAGAACTTCATGGGTGGCTATCAGTGCATCTGTAACCAGGGCTACACAACAAATGATCTCAAATCCATGTGCATAGGTATGTTGAAAGAGTTAATGTTTTATCCCTTGTCCCATAATTATTTCTAGATATCGCTAGTGACTTAAGTAAGACTTTAAAAACAATTTTCACAACAGGAAAATTAAATCGAATAAAGAAGAGCTTTACAAAAGACTTGAGTTGAAAATGTGTCCATGTTTATAAAGATCATGTGAAGATATTAGAATAAGTTCTCTCCTATGTCATTAAACTCTCGGATGTTACATATTGAATGCTAGAAGGTTGTCTTGAACAGTGTAAAACAAAGATCGAAAGCCTGAAGTATTCAAATTTCGGATAAAAATTTATATAGATCGTAGGCTTTACATGATCCAAACGCCTTAACTTATAACAAGTGTTGCCTTTCCCTTTTTGTACCTGTGTAGATAACAACGAGTGCGATGATGACAATGGAGGGTGTCAATCTGTGTGTATCAACACTCCAGGCAGTTTCTCTTGTGCCTGTGAGAGTGGCTACCTGCTCCTCACTGACGGCCGCTCCTGTGTCGGTAAGCACAAACACCTCACACGTCAATGATCATTATAACAAACACGATTAATAATAATAAAACTAATAATAATTATAATAACAACAACAGTAAAAGTAACAATACTAATGTTAATAATAATAATAACAACAACAAGAACATTAACAATAATGATGAAAATAATAATAATAATAATGATAATAACGACAATAATAATATTAATAATAATGGTTATAATAAATGTAATTATATAATAATGTTAATAATAGTGCAAGAAAAACTTAAATGGGTATTGTAGGCTAAACCATATTTTTAGCTTTTACTTTTCCCCTCGTAATTGAGAATCCACTTTCTTTTAATCTTGGTCAACATGGGCTTAATACAATTTGATAATCATGCATAATTATAGTATTAATATTAATTTCCACAGAAGCAAACTTAGTGAGCAAAAATATTTTTCTAAAATAGTTTTTTTGAAGTTTGGTCTTGATTTAAGTAGGGACAATTTTACACTACAATGAACATTTTTTTCAATCATCAAACCCTTAGTCATTTTTAAATGAAGTAAATTGAAACACTGAAAGGGATGCAAAAGCGCTTACAATAGCAGTTGGAAACGCAGTGCTTGAGCAGGTCTCGAAATATTCATACTTTGGACTCATGATCCATGAGGATGTTGCAACTCTAAAAGAGGTACAAATACGGATTGAAAAGGCAAGACAAAAGTTTGGGGAGAACAAAGAGCTGCTACGAAGGAACATTGGTCTCAATACTAAGAAAATAATCCTGGCGTGCTACGTATTCTCACTTTTCAACTGTGGTTGCGAAGCATGGACCTATTCCAAGACGGTTAAAAGAAGGTACAGACGTTCGAAATGTGGTACTACAGGAGACTTTTCAAGGTCCCGTGGACAGAAAAGAAAAAACACCAAAGAAATTATACGAATGGCCGATGTCGGCGAAAGACTGTTGCATTAACTTATGAAGCGGAAACTTGGGTATGCTGGACACATCATGAGAGGCAACTCGGGACCTTTGCTGCAACTATCCCTAGAGAGGAAAGTCGAACGGAAGAGAGGACAGGGAAGGCCAAGAAGGAACTGGATTGGCCTTGTGAAGGAAATATTCAGGTTCGACAAGCTATGGAGATACGAAACGGAAGGCCGAGAACAGAGATGAATGGAGAGACATGGTTGCCAATCTTCGGACTGAAGACGGCACTTGATTATTATGATAAATTGAAACGGGCTAGATAATGTGGTAACTGAAAAAAAAATGAACTATAAAGAAAGATTGTTTTGGCTAATGCTATTCGCTGTTTAATTCTCCTCAGATGTAAACGAGTGTAAAGAACAACCCAATATTTGTGACGGAGGTCGGTGTGAAAACCTTCCCGGCACTTACAGGTGTCTGTGTACTGGTGGACTCACACCATCGGCCGACCAGAAAAGATGCCTTGGTGAGCAATCGCATGGAGTTCTCTAGATATTTGCCCATGAAAACTTTATCTATAACGATAACTATTTTTTTTTTAATTTTATTTTTACCTTTAATCGACCTATTTAATTTATTCCTATGTCCAAGAACTACAGCAACACTGTTAAAAGTATAGGAAACTATTGAAATTGTTTTCTTTTTTTTTTCTTCAAACCTTTTTTTGTTAGTTTTAAAATGTTTGATATAAACTCTTGAAAGAAACTCTAAAAACTATAAAATTCTGACCCCTCACTTAAAAACCTAACACACATATCTCGAAATAATGGCTCTTATTGCCCAGCTGGGATTCGAGTGTTGTTTTGTTTCGTTTTATTTTCTTTCGATCTTTCAATGAATACTTGTCTTTACTCGAATTAGAAGTCAAGGAAAAAAAATAACGATTTTTACGTTTGGGTTTGTGAAAATAGATTATACTCTTTCTGTTTTTTACAATAGTCTAAAAAAGTGAAATTTAAGAGCAATTCGTCTAAATGTGTCTTCCACTAACTAGTTGTTAAAGTTTCGGAAATTTAGTATTAAGGCTGAGTTTTGCCGGAAATTTTTGTATCAAATGTATCAAAGGTTTTAAAGACATTTTTTTTAAAAGCAATTAGGTCTATAAACTTCTATTGATTATCATTTATTTTCTGTTTCTGGTTTTAACCACCCCTCAGATGTGGATGAGTGCACGCTAAACAAGAATCTTTGTCTGAATGGCGTCTGTGAGAACACGCACGGATCGTTCGCTTGCAAGTGTGATGTGGGTTTCTCTGTGAAGAAGGCTATCAGAGCTACTGGTTGTACAGGTAAGCTAAAATAATTATATTTGTGCTTGTATCTTATTTTAGGATTTATTTTAAGTGATTGAGGTATCGTCAACGAAAAGGTTTTTTTAATTGAACGACTTTTGGTTGTTTTTTTTAATGATGTAAACACGTCATAAAGCATCCAACACTTGACATCCTCTGGGAAAGCCGCCTTATACTTACAATAATATTTCATAGTGCGCTAAATTACTTTATGTTGAAGTATCTGTTTTAGTTAAAGTGCAAATCAGCTATCATTAGTTTTGAGAAATGTGTTTTATCTTTCTTCATCTTAAAATTTCTCTGAACTAAAAATGCCACTGGTGAATTCTACAAGAGAAGCCATAAAAGAGATTTGCGGTGCAAGTAAATATAATTTTTTCATTGAATAGCAAAGGCATAAATGCGTTTGAAGTTCCGTATCTCAGGCAGACAGAATTGTAAACTTAAATAAAGTTTTTTTTCAAGAGTGAACAGTTTTCAAGAACCACTCTAATCAGATGGCACTAAGGTACGCGCTGAAGTTAACATCTTACAATGTTCTCTTCTTCAAGTTTTTTCAGGGCTGCTAAGTCTCTATAAGCCGCCTTTACAGAGAGCCATTGAAATAGTAATAACAATAAATTACAATGAATTTCTCTGAAAAAGACTTTAAACACGTTAAATTATTCCTGTAGTTTACTTTAAAATGTAAAGATTTTTGCCAATTAAGATAACCAAAATTTTTTTAAGGATTTCACAGCAAGTAGTTGGCTATACCCCTGAGAATGAAAAATTTAACCGATGCAGATTTAACTAAATTTAATAAACTTGACTTCGTATAGACTTTGCATTAGTCGAACTTTAACAAATACCAAATTTAGCTTATATTTCTGTATTATCTATCAGGAAAGATAAAATCTTAGTAGTGCTTTGGCCTTCCTCACAAAGACAGTGAAAAGGGCACTTCAGTCTACACTCATAGCCCTGAGCCCATGATCATCAGCGTATTGTCTTGGCGCCATTGCTGGACCTAACAGATAGTTATGGTATTATAAACCACTCCTACATTTTGCCGTTAAGCAGATTCAGAAAAATGTATTCCTTCATAACCCGTTGCTCTACAGATGACAATGAGTGTGAGATGGGTATATCGGGCTGCGACGCTAATGCTGTGTGTATCAACACTCAAGGCTCGTTCAAGTGTGACTGCAAGAAAGGTTTCACAGGGGACGGATTGACTTGTCGAGGTGAGCTTGGTTTAGTTGTTGAGGTTTACCTGTGTCACAATTCATAAGTTTCTTTCTGCCTGTCTACATTCCTTTCCCTTGCTTTTCTCTGACGTTACTCCTCAGTTTCACTCACAAACATAAGAGTGTCCAATATATTATGAGCGTGAAAAAGATTTTTTATCTTCTTCCCTTCATACTGTTTGTTTTCCATTTTTTTCTAAAAACGCACGCCCCTCTCCTTTTTATAATTCTTTTATTCTTTTTATGTTTTTATGTTTTCCCTCTTTATCTCTGGTGTATTTATGTTTGTTGACACTGCTATCTATTCAGAAAACAATCTCGCTCTTCTTCTAATTATTTTTTTCAAAATGTTGGCACATTCGTATTATATATTTTCGTCAGCACGAAGCTAACAATTCAAACCAGCCCTTTTCACTTCAATTGTATGTTAACAGGTTTGGGAAAACACTTTAAGTTGGCTATAATTTCTATTTACTTTAAATGATATTGAAACAAACATAAATGCTCGTATTTTCTGATCTTCTACATTTATAGACCTAGTTTAATGCTCATCAGAAAAGATACACTTTACCTTCTCCTCCTTAGTTTTCAATCGGTATTTTAACGGTAGAAGAGGGGGGTTTTGTATCTGCACAATTTAGAGCTTTTTAAAACTCCTGTTTTTTTATACCTTGTCGTTTTCTTTTCAATAAATGTCGGAAACCACTAAACATGTTTTAATGCTGTTTATTTGCAAACTGAAGACATCAACGAGTGTGTGCGTGACAACGGAGGTTGCCATCGCGACGCGGCCTGTGTGAACACGCCCGGTAGCTTCAGGTGTATTTGTGACGAAGGTTTCAGTGGAGATGGCTACGATTGTAAAGGTATGCGAGTCAGACTAAAACGTATCTTTACCTCATACTTCTTTTCTATTATTATAGTTTGAGCAACAGTAGGGGAAAAACAAGATCAAAACGACGAAAGAATAAAGGCTGGTGGAGAGTAGAGTGTAGATAGTGATGCGGATATGTTTTTCATGTATAAAAATGCATTTTTAATCTACTTCTTGATAATTTTATAACGCCCATCTTAATTGAAATGTTTTGAAAGCAAACCGTCAATTAATACGCTTAATGTTTTTATATTGACGATGTTCCTCAAAATGAAAATATTGGAGCAGAATTACTTGTATGATTTTTTTTCTTGTTTTCACTTTTAAAAGTATTTGTAATGCATACTCGATTTGCTTTATTCCTTAGAAGGTTGTCTCTTCCTATTTTTTTTCCATTTTTTCGGACTAATATTTTCTTCCTTTTCAACACCATTCAAATTCTAGATGTTTAGGTATCCCTTAAATTGAAAGAGTAAAAAGTTTCTCTTTTGATTCTCAATTTGCCGAAATCACCATTTTAACTTTGTCCTCAGATGTCGATGAATGTCTGCTGGATTCCGGTCTGTGTGAGAATGGTCAGTGTTTC
Organism: Elysia marginata; assembly: GCA_019649035.1. Classification (NCBI taxonomy): domain Eukaryota; kingdom Metazoa; phylum Mollusca; class Gastropoda; family Plakobranchidae; genus Elysia; species Elysia marginata. The sequence goes on from BMAT01011365.1 coordinate 80,418, forward strand.
AACTTCCCTGGAGGTTACAGGTGCGAGTGTGACATGGGCTTCTCCCCCACAGAGGATGAGCGAGCGTGTGCAGGTGAGCGAAACAAGCTGCAATTGGACTCCCTGGGTCATCGGACTTTCATTAAGTTATCCACGTAACTGTTGACGGAGTTTGTGTCAATAGAGTCTCATGGCTAATGGATGATCTCTAAGGCTGTACTAGATTCAAATTTTTAAAGAACATCATCATGGAAAAAGTGGTCACTCCTTTAAAAAAAGTATCAATGTAACAAGATATGTAAAGTTGTATTTTTCTAAAAAACATTTGAGCGGAGTTTTTGTTTATTTGCCGTGCAAAGCACACTATCGGGTAAAGGAATTGTCCTCCTGAGCACATGTTCGTTTTATTGTTTGTTATTGTTTTTTTATTGTTTTTTTTTGTCGGTAATTTCTGCCAAAAACTACTGAACTGTAAAAAGTAGCCCTGCGAATAGCGGTGTACGCGACTTGGGGATGTAGGTCACTCTCTGCAACACTTACTGAGAACAAGTCTATTCGACCTAAGTCTACATTGTGGTAGACGTTCGGCTTTCAGACCGAAGAGTCCGGCTTTTGCATCCTCCCTGCTTTCGGCAGGTCGACGTGTTGTCCTTGAGAAATGCTATTTACACACATTTCTTCGCCTTACTCATGAGTTAAACGAGTACAGGTTTATGAAAAGAAGTTAAAAATCTTGTCAGTATGCTAGAGTGATGCGCTTTTTCTGTGCTCCTCTATGATTTCAGAAAGTAATTTATTTAGTGATGACTTGTCGGGGAATATATGTAAAGCGCTGAGAAGAATTTAATGGAATAGGTGCAAAAAAAAAAAAAGAACTCTTTACTTTTTACATTACATTTTCCTGATTTCCTAGTATTAGTTTTCATTTTCTCGCTATTTAATTTCATTTCGCATTTTTAAACCTGCGCTTGTCTGATTCAATTGAACATTTTGAAACCTCCGTATGTCTGATTCAATTTGACATTTTGAAACCTCCGTATCTCTGATTTAATTTAACATTTTTCAACACCATCTAGATATTGACGAATGCACCATGTTCCCCAACCTTTGTGTAAACGGAGAGTGCGAGAACGTGTTTGGGATTTTCCGTTGCAACTGTAACGAGGGCTACAAACTGGACGTCAGTGGAGGCAACTGCACAGGTCAGTTCATCCAGATAATAAGTGTTTTGTATTCCCAGTTGTCACCCTTGGGCTCAACAAGGATTGCCAGAACGACGGCTATCATACCTATGACTGGCATGGTTATAAAGTGTCTGACGACAAGAAGAGATGAGTAGGATGACATTGTTGCACTTTTTAACTTCCTAACACCTAAATTGCATTACAGTCAGGTTTAGTCTATAGTATGGTACGAGGTCAGGTTTAGTCTATAGTATGGTATGAGGTCAAGTTTAGTCTATAGTATGGTGCGAGGTGAGGTTTAGGCTATAGTATGGTACGAGGTCAAGTTTAGTCTATAGTATAGTACGAGGTCAGGTTTAGTCTATAGTTTGAGAGGATAGTAGTCGACTTTCTTTTTCGCGTAAATTGATTACATAGCAGGTGCATTAGCCACAACAATGTTAGCTGGTTGAAAAATAATATTTTCATAAACTTCATTTACAAA
>BMAT01011365.1:86252-103090 GCA_019649035.1 Elysia marginata
TCAAAATTTTTGCGCTGATTGAAAAATTGAATTGTTGGGCAAAAATAGGTTTTTTTTTTCGTTTTTGAAAACATGCTTTGTAAAATTTCGAACGTGAGTTAACCTTTTCCTCGTTTAACACATGTAACATAACTTAATTAAAATATATAAATAGTTTTATTTCAGCTTTTTGAACACAAAATAACTGATATAATACTTTAAGTCTTCCACGGATGAAACTGAAACCACCCTGTGTTTTCACCAGACATGCGTAAGGGTGACTGCTACAAAGAATACGTGAACGTGTCGAGTCGGGCCAATGACATCATTTGCTCCGAAGCCTGGCCTCAACAACAGACCAGGTTCTTCTGCTGTTGTGCGTTCGGGGCGGCCTGGGGAGAACCGTGTACAGCCTGCCCAGCCAAGGGATCACGTGAGTTCTCGCCATAGCCAGTAGCATGAGATGTCATATGTAAATAAAGCATAGCCTGACACTGAAGAGTACACCTGAGTAGTGGTGACGTAGATGAAAATTGTATTGTGATGTTTAAGCATAATATGCTGGGTACAACAAACCTACGGACAACTAACTCTGTTTTAGTCGATCTCTAAGGGGCCATGTGAAAAATCGAGTTATGCACAATTTTATAATTGTGTAGTTTTCTCTAGCGGACATAAAAAGGCATTAGTGAACCGAAAATCGACTTGAGCAATTTTCCATTTAACAGAGTTAACTGCTTCTTCACAGACTTCTTCTTTGCCTCCCTGAGGAAGCACAGGTCGCTAACAAAGGTGTTTCATACCATTCCGTCTTGTGCAATCTCTTCCAGATCTTTTCGTTCCTTCTCTGCGGTTGTCATTTCCACTTCTGTTTCTCTACCCACGCCATTGTTGGCCTCGCTCTTGCTCCGCGGCCCTGGCGTCTCCAAGCTGGGCTATGGCTTGTTAAAAACTGCTTCAGTTTCCTCAAAACGTGCCCGATCCATTTCACTTTCTTTTCCTGGTCTCCACCGTTATTGGCCGTGCTGTGCTTTTCCGCACAAAACCAAGTTACTTATAATTTCAAGCCAGTCTATCCTGATGATTTGTCTCATACATCTGTTGAAGAATTGGAGTTCCTGCAGTGGTGTCTTGTTGGTTCGCTATTTCTCTAATCTTTAGAAAAGGACTGCCTTGATATCTGAGTTAAAGATCGTTAAGCTCACTAGGCCTGACGGATTTTCTGTTTCCGTTTCTTTACGTCTTTCTCTACTCCTCCCTTTTTGTTGATGGTCGTGTAATTATTCATCCTCAATGACTAGTCTGTCACTAGAAGCGTTTAGTCTGAGAATCTTTGTCCTGTTTTTTGTTATTCTTAAGTGCTTTACCTTTTGAACTTATGTACAGGGCAGCGGTCTTATCTTGCAATTGTAAGTGGTTGATGGAGATAGCAATGCAATACCTACAGCAAAGTCTAAGTCCTCATGTTGACTTGTTAATATCCATTGACTTTCTTGTTGTTTCCTCACAGTTGATATTCTCATACTATACTCAGCAGCCAACAGAAAATTGCAACATATTGCGATAAGAGCAGCCCCGCCTTGTCCCTGCTTTAGTATCAAAGGAGTCTGTTAACTCGCCTGTATGAATGACTCTTGCTGCTCTGCCATCATAAATTTTGCTTATTAGGTCTGTTAGCTTCTGTGGTAGTCCAAAATGTCTCAGAATTGGCCATAGACTTTCTCTGTCTACACTGTGAAATGTCTTTTCGAAGTTAATAAATTTTAGAGAAGAGTTCCAGTTATGTGATTGCTTTATGATGACCCGGCCTATTGCTATTTGGTTTGAGCATGGTTCCCTTTTCTGAAACCTGCCTGTTGCTCTCTCAGTTTCTCGTCAAGCGTCGCCTTGAATCTTTCCAGCATAACGCGATTAATCACTTTCGCTGACAGAGACAGTGGGATATTCTCCTATTATTTCAGTATTTCTTAAGATTCCTTTTCTTTGGAGGTTTGACAATGTGCCCTTGTTTCTATTTTATAATAACTTGATTAGTGATATAAAAAAAAAACTTCTTGGAATAATGACCTACAAACTGCATAGATCTTAAGATGTTTTTTCCGAGGCATACCTCTGCGGCGTTATTTAAAGTTCTAGAAAGCCTGAATGTTTCTTTACTTTCTTAATGATACTAAATGAAGCGGAGATAGTCCGGCAATGGACTCAAAGAACCTGCGTGGAGCAGGTCAATCAAAATGAAATCTTGACTGGGTGTAGCAACTTTCCAGGAGATATCTCATACATGTACAAGCTTTACCTATTTAAACAATAAAATAGCTGGCAATTACTCAGTATGTTGACGTTGAGAATGTTTCGTAATAGATTTAGCTTTTATTTCTTCTCTATTTCTATGAATCAGGAGAACACGAATCTCTGTGTGAAGAAGGACCTATGACAATCCGAGGTTAGTACTAAACATACGTTGTTCGTTTCATTTTCGTTTTTTTTTTAAATCTTAAAACCACTGAACGCATTGTTATTTTACAAAGGCACCGACGTGTTTGCCCTGCATTTGTACATTTTTATAGACATGATGTTAAAAAGCATAATATACTGTTAACCATTAAGAATTTTTATTATCCGACTTGAATTTATATTATATTGCTACAATAGTGCTAAAAGGCAATCGTGAACATATACAATTTTCTTAAATAAATTTCGTAAAACGCATGTTTTTCCCCTATAAAACATAAAAATTATGTTTCAGGTATTGTTAATTAAAAGTTACACTCACTGACTCACTATACAGCGCTGTTTATTTGTTTTTGTTTTTGTTTTAATTTGTTGCCAGCACTGCTGCCTTTACCACATCTGCTTAATCCTCTCTTCCTGTTGTAGTGTAAACTTCTATACTGTTTTTTTTTCTGGTCCAGAACTATTGTCTACATAGATTGCACTTAGTCCACTTCCGCCTCTCTTCCCATGGATTTCCTTGAATGATATCTTTCATCGATAAATACTTGTTTGACAGATAGTTAGTAACAAATTAATTCCGCCTAATTCTAAAATCCTTGTGTAACTAGTCATGACAGCGCATGCTTTGCATCGGCAATTAATTGGGTACATGTAATAGATTCCACCGACTTTGTCAAACTTAATACCACCAACTTTAGTTCTACATTGTGTGGCCTCTTTCTGCCACCTCCCTAAACTCTATTTCTATCTGTGTTTCTTTTTTACCCCCACTACAAATGCCAGAATCATACGTTTTAACCAGTATTTCTCTATTTTAATACAAACATAAGGGTCTAGCTCTTCCTCCCTCTGTCTCTCTCTCTCTCTCTCTCTCTCTCTCTCTCTCTCTCTCTCTCTCTTGTCTCTCAATTCCTCTGGAGATTTTTTCCTCTTGTTAGCATGACGCAAAATTTCATTTTAAAAATTCTACCATCGTTCCAATTTACGTTCTGCCCTTTATTCTTTCATTGCATTAAAAAATTTTTCAACAGCACCCGACCAACCCTTCATTTCATGAACGTATTTCGAAGTTCAAGTAAAATTGCATTGATGATCGCTTTAAAAAGTTTGAACATGGTATTTCTAGGGCAATAAAAGCTATATAAATAAGAAAACAATAGAATTTTAAACAAAAACTACTGGGAGTCTGGATTTTCAATTAACGGTTTGTGGTTCTAATGTTTACCAGATTCCTTATGAAAATTTTGAAGTCTAAGAGTTCTGTAGTTTAGGAGCCTTATTTGCCCTAAATTTGCCAAAAAGCCCCCCAACGCAAATATGATATGTATAGATAAGTAACTCATGTTATTCAAAACTTTTAGCATTGACTGAGTCTTTGTTTCTTCCTAAACTATTAATGTTGTACCAGGTTCCATAATTTATCCTACAGTTAAGTTATTTACCTTTCTTCATGTTTTGATGATAACTGTCTATGTTGATTAACTCTATCACTCGATGTTCCCAAGATGTGGACGAGTGTGATGAAAATCCTGATCTTTGTAGAAACGGACTCTGTATCGACCTGGATTACAGCTTCAGATGCAGATGTTTCGAGGGCTATGTGTACGACAGCACTGCTCAAACTTGCGAAGGTAGGATCTAAAGAAGCACATCTAAAATATTTACTGCCATGTTTCCTAAAATATTACGAACTATACATGGTGAGATTTTCTTCTTTTCTTTTTTCTCTTGTGAACTCATTATTGTTTTAAATAATATTAAGATATAAATAGAGATGGTAAGAAGAAAGACAAAATTTAGCCGTGCATGCAGAAAAATATTTTTCAAATCCTTACATAAAAACTAAACAGGATTTCGATCTTTTTAAAAACATCATTTGTAAATTTAGAACATTTAACGAGTATCTATTTAGTATCGCAATATTACAAGATACTGCAACTTAGTTGGACAACACTGTTTTTGTTATTATTCCTCATCAGATGAGAATGAGTGCGAGAGAGACATCGACCCATGCCTGGGCAACTCCCAGTGTATCAACACGCCAGGAAGCTACTCGTGTGGCTGTCCAGATGGCTACAGGCTTGGGCCTGATGGACGCAGGTGTGAAGGTCAGTGTGAGCAACTAACAGAACCTCAACACGATAATTATCATGTATGCATTTCCGCTGTTTCAAAAGGTTTAGTATAAGTTAGAGGGTATCGCCAAGTATTGTTGCTCTTTAAAAGCAAAAAAGGTAGACATTAATTTAAGGTTTATAACTGTATCTTTATCTTTCTGTGCAGTGGCACAACGATGAGAAAACATTGCAAATAGACGCAGCAGTAGATAATAAAAGAGAAAATAGATATTATAATGATGATGATGATGATGATGATGATGATAACATCAACAACAACAATAATAATAATAATAATAATTTAAGATGATGATGATGATGACGATGATGATGATGATGATGATGATGATGATAATAATAATAATAATGATAATAATTATAATAATAATAACAATAATAGTAAAAAAAGAATTAATAATAGATCAATAACAAAAATAATAATAATATTAATAATAGTAATAATAATAATAATAATAATAATAATAATAATAATAAGAATAATAATAATAATAAGAAGAAGAAGAAGAAGAAGAAGAAGAAAGAAAGAAAAAGAAGATGAAGAAGAAGAAGATGATGATGATGATGATGATGAAGTTATTTTATTGGCTTTCTTATATAAGTGAGTAGGTTTTTTTAAAAGTCAGATGTTAAAATGTTAGACTTAATCTAATTATCTCAAGCGAACTCAAAATAAAATAATATTAGATATGGCTTTAAATAATTTGCCTAAGCCAGCGAACAGCATAATAAATAGAAAATCCACAGAAAACCAATTCTTCTAATCCAGATATCAACGAGTGCTTAGAGATTCTGGGCGCCTGTGCAAATGGCCGCTGTCTGAATCTGGAGGGCAGCTTCAGCTGTCAGTGTAATGACGGCTTCCGACTCTCGTCCACCAAGGATGTGTGTATAGGTAAATATATCTATTACTTTACAAGGATGAATCGCAGAAACATAAGGTTTGAGTGACAAATAACCAATTTATGTAGTGTTTTCTGTTGTTTTTTTTTAAGGTATGGCCCAGCCTGTCTGATGGTCTTATCAGATTTTTCTAAACTTCTTTTGATAGAATGCTCAGATGACACAACACAAACACAAATTTAGCTGTAAATAATGTGAAATTTTTGTACTAGAGACACACATTTATATCAGCTTTTTGAAAATAAAAAGTTTGAGAAAAAGGTAGGCGCCCTCTACTTTTAAGTTACTAATTACGCTTTGTTTTTAGTTTCCCTTTTTTGGATTGACAGTAAGCTCAGACCTGACGATGATGAAGCCTATCAACTTAATATCATCAATAAAAGTTGACCATTTTTCTGAATAAATATATTTTTTCCTTCTTTGAAAAAAAAACTCGATAAACGAAGGTCCCACTGATAAATGAAGGTCCGACTGGTAAATGAAGGCCCGGTTGCCTTTGAAAACTAGACAACGTAATAACTTACGATGCACCGTGCTTTTAAGAATCAGCCAAAAACTGAGCGGCAGCTAAAACACTAAAGTGTTTGTTGAGCAAATTTTTTAAAGAATCTTCCTGTTAATTTATGTGGGAGGGTGAGATTGTATTAGATTTTGAAGAGCTCATGAACTTCTTATTAAGTTTGCGGTTTACTAAATGTGAGAATTAATTTGAATTTCGTTTGTCTCTACACCATTTGTTTCCAGCATTTTTTTGGGAGAGCGCGGTGCCTTTGTTTTCTTATTTGTTTAGTTGACATGTCAAAAAAACTTGTGGAGAAAGGACAAAAATTATAGTTATAGTAAACACTATGTCTTGGAGAAACCGCTCTCAATAATGCGTTATAATAATTACAGTTGTTGGCATGATTAGAATAATGAAAAACAGATTGAGCAAAGCGCAATGGATCGATCTTTTACATCTTTTATTTGCAGATATTGACGAATGTGAGAGTAGACCTGGCATCTGTCGGAACGGCACGTGCTTCAACTCACGTGGAAGTTACATGTGTCGCTGTAACAACGGTTTCTCGCTCACTTCTGAAGGGGACTGTGCTGGTGAGTTGGAAACTGTATTTTGCCAAATATATCGATAACCAGAACTGCATCTATAATAAAAATTGACCATCGAAACTTTATCCATCAAATAAATTGATCACCAAAGCTGCAAACATGCATCGAAGAAATCGGTCACCAAAAAGGTATATTGAAAAGGATTCGATCATCGGAACGGTACTAATTAAAGAAATTAATCATCAAAACTGCATCTATAAAAGGAATCGATCATCCTAACTGTATTTAGAATAGAAATCAATAGCCATCTAAATGTGTGGCAAAGTAGACCCCGCATCTCCCAGATGTGAATACTGCTACAATTTGGAATATAAGAAGAAGTAGTGGAGGCAGCCACTGCGCAATCAAATGATCGAAATATTATAAAGGTGTGAAATTAGCAGTGGAGAGAAGTAGGCTTTTTAGTGGAAATGCCCGAAATGTCTGCCGTTAGTATGATTCGAACCTTCGACTTATAGATTCTTCGGCACCAACCGCCTTGCCACTTAGAGAAACATGGCTTAAACCATGTCGCCACTACACTCCTTAAAAAAAGGAGTTGCATGGCAAAGGTCCTTGCCTAGCTCCCTAAGCGACTCGCTTACTTGAACGGGAAGATCCAAATCGTACCAAAGGCAACCATTTAAATCCGGAAGCACACCAACACTTAGCCATAAACAACAAACACAGCGAACAAACGATAACATTTAAGGTTTGCCTCATATGAATTATAGATCAAGAGATCAGAAGAAATAGTGGAGGCAGCCACTGCGCAATCAAATGATCGAAATATTATAAAGGTAATGCTAATTTCATACCTTTGTAATATTTCGATAATTTGGAATATATATGAGCGTAATCTCAGTGTGCTTGACATAGATGAATACATAAACCTCTCGTTTTATCCTTATAAACTTTGTCCCCAGATATTGACGAGTGTGTGGCCATGATTGGCATCTGTACCAATGGGAGGTGCATCAACACACAGGGCTCATTTACTTGTCAATGCCCCGAAGGCTACACTATTTCATCTGATGGACGTCATTGTAGAGGTTGGTGTGTCAGCAGACAAATGTCTATAAAGTATTTGAAAATGCATCGTCTTAGGTCAGTGACTGTGAATTGACTCGCGTGAGTTGTTTCTGTTAAGTTTTTACCGTAGAGAAAATTTTTAAAGAATAGCGATGATAAGAACAATGATATTGGTGATGACGAGGATGATTAATATGATAGAGATCTATAGAGATTTGTGACATATGCCCAGGATGTATAGTCTTCATCTACACAACCACTCTCACTACATAATGCCATTACTTATCTTGCTACTAGCATAGTTTCCACTGTACCGTAAACCCCATTTTTTGCACTCAACATCTAATCTAACACCTTATCATGTTACCATCTAGGCTAATACTCAATCTACCCATCTATCTTTTTTCCAGATGTGGATGAATGTATAGAGATGGACGCCATGTGTGAGAAAGGCAGCTGTCAGAACTCCGAGGGCAGCTTCAAGTGTGTGTGCCCCAAGGGGTACCAGCTCTCACCAGATGGCAAAACATGTTTAGGTGGGTCAGTTAGAAAGTTCAGACAACTACCGCATTCGTACTTGCTAGATACAGTGCGACAGAAGCTGCCAGAAAAAGATATTATGTTTAGTTTAGAGAAAATAATGAGTTATTACACTAAGCCCAAGTCTAAGTCCCGTAGTTTAAAGGCCGATTAGCCAAAAGTAGAGAGTCGAGCATGCATATTCTAATTATCTATCTCTTTTGAGTTTTGAGTTATAATTATTAGAAGAAAAGAGATTTCACTTTTAGTGGCAGGGTTCACTCAAAATTTATTGGAAAGTATGGGGCTCTTTCAAGACGAACCTCTCTTGTGTCTAAAATTCAAAAGCCTTGGCGAGCTTTTCTGTAGGTGTGAGTAGTTTATAAGTAGTTTGTAACAAAACTCTAGTTCTGAATCTAAGCCTAGACACTCACCATTGCTCAGGAGAAACTACCGTAAATGTTTTTTTTAAATTCCATGCAGCAGTCATGTAGATATTTGTGACATCTGCTAAGTATGAAGTGACGGGGCTGCAGCACTGGAACATAGGATCAGTTTGGGAAGATGATTCAACAAATAATTTAAACGGTTTGCTATATTACTCGTATTGTGGCGAACCATTACAACTATCATACCCTCATGGTTCACAGTAAGAAGAAATTTGACTGCTGAATACTTTCCTATTTTCGTGCATTCATTTTTTGAACACTTCGACGGTTGTAACTGTGAATCCCTTTTTTCGTGAAAAAATTCTTTGATAAAAGTAGGCGGTTAGAAATGTGTGTATGATAACCAGAATGTTTCTCCTTATTTAGATGTGAATGAATGCCTGAGCGAAGATCCGGTCTGCTTCGAAGGCAGGTGTGTGAACACAGAAGGAGGTTTTAGGTGTATCTGTCCTGAGGGTTTTGAAGTCACCCGTGATGGAATGGGATGTATAGGTATGTATTGACATCACGACAACTTCTGTCATTACCACTAACCAAATATTTTCTTAACAGAAATATAATTATTCTAATTATACAAAGCACTTTAACATTTTCTTTTATTTCTTCTAATTCGAAAAGCCGAGAGTAAGCGTCATTTATCTTTTGAAAGGATTAATTTTTAATTGTTTTTAAGGAAATTACACACCATCTTCTATCTAAGATTCATGATGCCTCAAAGCAAAAATCAAAAGAATTAAATTTCTCACACTATATCCGCCCTTGTTACGCAGAGTAGCTCGAGTAAGATGGATATAAAGATTTTTCTGCACTTTTATCAACTTGCACGGCAACAGAAAAAATTTAAAAAGAAATATAAACATAAGTTTAAGTTTCAAGCAAGTTCCATGTGTTTTTCATGAAGTCTTCATATTCGTAACTAACTTTTATATACAACGTATGTGATGACTTGAGAATACATTGAATACAGTTTAAGTTGTTTTTTTTATATTCATAAAACTTCAGATCTGGGAATGCTTTTCTTGATATCGACTCATCAGTTTATGAACATTGGCTGAGCGTTATCTTGATTATCTCTTGAATCTCAGATATACGGCCCGGGACGTGCTATAACAGCTATGAGTTTGGTCGCTGCACGGACGACAGGGAGGGGAACCTCACGCGAGGGGAGTGTTGCTGTACAGAGGCAGCTGCCTGGGCTTTCCAGGGCCGATGTGACATCTGTCCCACGCCCATAGACAGTGAGTTCACCATTCACCAACTAGCTTTGGTTTGATATCAGATATGTTCAGGGTGTTTTGAAGGCATAATATTTGAAAAGATACATCGGAATCAGCTTTTTTAACCAGAGGGCTATAGCTTCCAACATTATAGTGCAACATGTCTGAACGAATTTTTTTAACCGTCATTGAGAGATAAGTATGAAAACAGGATAAAATTTGTAAAGTTGAGATTCAAGATCATAAGTATTTATAGGAAAAAGATGAATAAAAAAATTTTAAAAAAAGATAATGATTATCTAAAACTGATACCTTAAGTGCCAACTGTCACTATATTAATAGCGAAATGATGTAAAATTGTATTGTTGAATTTTGTTGAAACTATACACTACTTTTGACTATTCTCTTTCTTACTAGCTTGTTCAACTCCCTGGACACGAACACAACGTGTCATTTATAGAACGTATTGTAACAATCACAAAAAGTGTTACAAAGTACTAGCGCCTGATTTGTAGTTACAAAGTCTCTCTCATCACATATTTTCTCATGTTTCAGTTGAGTTCCAGTATCTTTGCCCTGAGGGCTTCGGTTATCTCCCTGGAATAGATGGAACTGTAGCGGGTATACTCGTCTTGTCCTTTGTTATAAATAAGTTGAAACGCCAGTTTGGCGCGTGTAGGTTTACAAAAAAGCGCAGTAACTCTGCTATCTAAGTAATTGCTTTGTAATGTTAAATCCCAAATAAACTGTAGTAAGATCCAAAAGAGGAAAACAATTTTCAGCTCTCATAATTTTCTTGTTTGCGTTATAGATTTAATTGCAACTCCATGCAACTTTTTAATTACACCATGCGTGTCATCAGATGCATATTCACAGTCACTTTCAATATAGAACCCCTTTTAAAGAAAAATGCTGTTAGTTTTTTAGACTAATGATTTGATTGTTCTTACCTGAGACTATATTATGTCTTCAACTCCACTTTGGTGTGATATAACTAATTAATTTAATACTTCAAGACATCGACGAATGCCGCATTCATCCTGGTATTTGCGAAAATGGAATCTGCATCAACGTGGACGGTTCATTCCGTTGTGAGTGTCGCACTGGCTTTGCCTTGGATTCCAGTGGGCGCAAGTGTGTAGGTGTGTTTCCCTGAACGTCAGTTTGTAAACTAAAGCTTATACAGGACCTTAAAACTTTTACGTTTATTTACCTTTTTCTATACCTTCCTACATAAGATAAGATGAGATAAATCTTTATTGTTCATCTCACCAGACCAAGTCTACTTCTTTCATGGTAATTAAGACGTAACATTATGTCTATAATTTGATATAATGGCTTTGCATTGAGTGCTTATCTATCATCCTGCCCTACGCAACAGGTTGCTTTCTTGTACCATATATGCGCCTTGTAACTTGCCAAGAGAGCAACACTATCAATGAAAATTGTTAGAGTCGACTTTAAAAGGTTTTTCAACCTCCAAAACAGATAGAAATAATACCTCATATGTTTCCAATCTTCCATATAAACTAAATGTAAATTAAATCAAACATTACGAGAAACTACCGTCATGTTTCAGTTACAGGGCTTTTAATGACCTGACGAATAGTGAAATGTTTGAAGATTATTTACTTGTGATTCAATTGAATGAAGCTCTTATGTTATAATTAATCTTGTGTTAATTTTGTGTCAGACGAAAACGAATGTCAGGAGCGAGATGTTTGCGGCAAAGGCACATGCGAAAACACAGTGGGTGGATTTGAATGTACATGCGACTCTGGATATGAACCTGGACCACAACAAAAATGCGTTGGTGAGTGGAGTCTGACAAACTTTGTTTCTTGCACTGAAAAGTATGATTTTCGTCTTTATCACTGTAACAATAATTAATTTAAAGATTATCATCACGGCATCATAACCATAGGTGCTGTCATATTTAACCTTTGATTGTATCAGATTACCAGTTCATAATCATATGCCCAAAAAGCAGCAGAATAAATTACTATGTTCTAAATAGGGGCCTACTAATTTCATTTAGCTTTTCTAAGCATACCCAGCTCTGATTATTTCAACTAAATCTCTGAAGATTATATGGAAATAAACGTTTGAAAAAGAAAATTTAGCAAAGTACTGATCCATGCCTCTGTGTCAAGGAAAATGAGAACTAAAATCCTTGCCCTAAGGTGCTTGAATTAAGTATCAATTTACTTTTCTCCCATACAATAAACGAACTAAATTATTCTTCTCTGAATTCATTATGTTTTTTAAAACATGTTTTAAAATGTCCATGGTTTTTTATCACCTGTATTTACGTTAGGAATTTTGCTGCGGATAACTAATTACACGTAACACTGTCTCCCTGCAGATATCAATGAGTGTGATGGCCCTCTCAACCAGTGTGCCTTCAGATGTGCCAACTTGCCTGGAAGTTTCACGTGTGTTTGCCCCATGGGATACAAGGTGGCAGCTGATGGCATCCACTGTGAAGGCAAGACTATTCGCCACAATAATAATTGTTGAACGTGTTTAATACGACTACTGTATTTTCAATGGTTTAACATTGCTTTTTAGCAGATCAGAGAAATCATCGAGGATCTAGAAAATTTGTAGTTCTTTTTTCATGACAAGCTAAAGTACATACCTAGCAGCATATAATACATCGTTGCATATTTCCTTCAATTTTCAGATGTAGACGAGTGCTCCACCCCAGCTAATAGATGCAGATACGCTTGTAAAAACACTGTTGGATCCTTCATGTGCGTCTGTCCCGAAGGTTTTAAACCGATCGGAAAAGATGGGTGCAGAGGTAAATGATTCAGGTGTAACAGTGTGTTGTTAAGTAGGATGATTACTCTCAAAAGCTAGTATATACCTCGGAAAATGTGCACATAAGATGATGGTATTGAATTATTTTTAAAGTAGAGTTTTAAAGAAAACACTAGGCTGTTCTTCATTCAAGACTTAAAGGTGACCGAAGATATTGTGATTCGACAGAAAAAGCAGCAAAAGAGGACAGGAAGTGTTGCTTTTACTTTTTAGTAAACAGCTACATACAACAGCATATTTTCATACACACACATAGCGTTGCAGAAGAATATAGCAATCTGCATCTAATCATGTTTATAGAAGATAAAATTATACATTTACCATCGTTTTCAACCTTTGCTTTACTTTTTATCAGACCATTATATAGGAATTATACTATTAAGTATTGTGCTTCAATATTTGAATAGCAAGTGCAACATGGAAAAAATCATTGTATTAATTTTACTATAAATTATTGTCTCACGATTTTAACAGCAAGTGCAACATGGAAAAAATCATCGTATTTCTCCAAAACCAGATATCGATGAATGCAGGCAGCCAGGCCGATGTGAAAACGGTCGCTGCTACAACACCCAAGGTGGCTACAGATGTGACTGTAACCCGGGCTTCCAGTCTAGTACTGATGGAAAATCATGCACAGGTGGGGACACCTCCTTGCATCTTTTCTCTCTGTCACAAAGAGCCTGCTTCTCCCCCTCTCTCTTTCCCTTTTTCACTGTCTCTCTCTTCCTCCCTCTTCTCTCCTTTTCTCACTCTCTCTCTCTCTCTCTCTCTCTCTCTCTCTCTCTCTCTCGCTTTGCTGTTATATGTCAATCTCTCTCTATATATATATATACATATACCTATCTTTTATCGGTCTTTAGGCCCCTCTGTTATCAAAACCTCAGCCCTCCATTCTTAAAAGAAAGTTACTAGTTCCTTTTTTCGAATGGCCGTGACACGATTTACAAAGCTTAATAGTGAATGGATGTAAATTTCCACTAAATTCCACTCCCCTGTCCGACCACTTCAAGCGCTTGAATCGAATCCTCTTTGTTCCTCCCAGACAAGCGCCGAGACTACTGTTTCCTGGAACTTCAAGGTGGACGTTGTGTACGCACCTCCGACTTGGCTCTGCTCACCAAGACTCAGTGTTGTTGCTCTCTCTCCGCAGCCTGGGGACGATCGTGTGAGCGCTGCCCGCCTGTCAACTCCGGTACGCCAGAATGTTCCCATTTTCTTAATCGTAAAGTTAGGTGTTCATTTATAAAAGCAATCCGAGTATTTAAAGAAATTAATGTAGTATCTATCGCAACCTATGTATTCAGTTTTTGGTCCAGCACGATTTATAGGATTTTGCTAATGTGGACAAATTCGGGATTGTTTCATTAAAGTTTTTGGGCACCCCCAAAACAATACTTACCATCTAATCTACTGCTTAATGTTGTTGCTGTTTATCGATCAGCTTTCAAACTTAAAACTATAACCAATGCCGCTCAGCTTAATTACAATAAGTTAAAAGTTATTCCGCCCGAATATTTTGTCTTCTGGACTATAATAAGGAATGAGAATATAGCACAAAATTTATCAATTGACTTCAAATAGAGACTTTGCAAACAGGAAAGATATTTTATGCACTAATTTCCTTCCCAATGGAACATTTACAAAACCTCAATTATTTTATTTTCGACGAATTACTTCAGGTTATGAATTAATATTGTGTAAAGCCAGTAATTTTCTTCTCTATTTTAAATTCGTCTAGTTTAGACAATGCGTGATATTGTAAAGTATCCCTTAAAGTTAAACATTCAAGTCTTGAAAACGGCACTTGTTCAAACATTGCATTTTCATTAACATAAGGACGGTAGACCAATTGCCTTTTGCAATAGTATGAGGAAATATTTTGAAGGCGATTTGCATGGGAATCTAAAACAATCAAACTAACACGAACCCCTAAGCAATGTAAACAAGAGACAGTCTAACTCAAAACAAGATATACCATTCATATAAATTTTTTATGCGTTTAATTTTTCACTCTTTTCGTTTCAGTATCTTTCAAAAGACTTTGTCCTCGGGGTCCTGGTGTCGACAACAATGGAAAAGGTAAATGCTAAACTTGAGCGTGTTAGATTATTATAGCTATAGTCTCGATCATCTCTACTATCTGGGAAATCAATGCCACAAAATAAAGTTCTAATCAGTTACGAGTATTCAAATTTGTCTCTCAAGCTTATATATGAAATTCGTGAGCATGAAATACAAGAAAGTGTCTTCTTCAATATTCGCTAAATCATTTTAACACAGAAAGGCAAACAACCAAAATTTGCCGCGAAACACAGTTTTTAAGAAGCGTAGTAGTGACATGATATAAGCTAAGTTTATCTCAGTGGCAAGGCGATGAGTGCGAAAGCTATAATAAGTCGAGGGTTCGAAGCAAAGCAAAGGCGGGGCTTATTTCCGATCATTTTACCTAAAACCTACTTCTATTTATTAATAATTGCATTCCTTGAATCTTTCAACCATTACTGATTTTATAGTGGCTGCCTCCCTCTCATTAATTTTCATGACATTCAGATTAATATTCATCGATACTCTCTTCTGATGAGTGTGTGTATTAATTTGATCAGACTTAGTTGTAAAACTGTTTCCCAACTGTTCTCAGACATCGATGAATGCGCCAGTATGCCTGGTGCGTGCAAGAACGGCCGCTGTTTGAACACTATGGGCTCCTACAGGTGTGTGTGTAACACAGGCTACAAGACTGACCCAACTGGCAAGCGCTGTGTCGGTGAGTAGCATTGTTTTCCAAAAGGCTAGATATTATATGTTTAAAAAGACAGATAAACTTGATCTTCGTGAGAGAGTTAAAGTAGTCGAGCTTGTAAAATACTATAAAAACAAACAAAATTTCATAAAATAGGAAGGGTTACAAAAAAGATTGTGAAGAACTAATCTTTCAGCATATTTGGATTAAAAAGGAGAAAAATATGAGAAAGAGAGATACAGATAGATATATAGCTAGATAGACAGATAGATAGATAGATAGATAGATAGATAGATAGATAGATAGATAGATAGATAGATAGATAGATAGAAAGAGAGAGAGATAGATAGATAGAGAGAGAGAGAGAGAGAGAGAGAGAGAGAGAGAGAGAGAGAAGAGAATGGAGATGAAAAGTGTAGTATGAAGCTATCAAAAATGATGTAAGTACCAATCCTGCTTTAATCGTCTTAGTGAAGTTTTTTTTTATGGCGCACAACTTTGTTTTATATTTATCCTCAATTATACCTATTACAGATCAAAGAAGTGCAAGCGACGTTATTGAGTTTAAATTCTACATAATTTTATAAGTTTTAAATGTCTAAACTTCTTACGTTTTACAGTCTTACTGTAACCATCCCCTAAATTTAAGTTTTAGCCATTTCTGTTCCTGTCTGTGTCCAGATATTGATGAGTGCAGACAAGATCGGAAACCTTGTGAATTCACATGCTCCAACACCGCTGGAAGTTTTGTGTGCGGCTGCCCACCCGGATATGTGCTTAACATGGATGGCTTGACGTGCAGGGGTATGTTGTTGAATACATTTTCAAATAAATTTTAAGATATTACATAGCCATTTATTGTAATAAGGACATATAATTGTGACTCTTTCACTGAGAAGTGCAATACTTGTGCTTTGTCATTCATTCACCAGTTATTTTGATCCTATTCTTTGCCAAAAAGTCCTTTTTTGTAAATATGAGGAAAAATATCTTTTTCTTTTAATTGCTCAAACACTTATCTATATGAGAGATATTCTCTTATATTGTTAGAGATTGATTTAATTTGATTTAATAGAAACAAACTAACTCTTTCATATTTGTAAATTAGAATGGTAATTATTCTTTGCAAAAAAAAATCCACTACTACCATTTTGATACACACTAGAAATACAAGTTCAAAACTACATTGTATTTATTCGTATCACAGATCTGGATGAGTGCACTACGATGCGACACAACTGTCAAGGCAAATGTGTCAACACGCCAGGAAGTTTCACATGCGAGTGTGATGCTGGCTTTAGGAAGATTGGTGGCAATGGATGCGCAGGTCAGAGACGAAATAAGCTAAAAGTTGATGCGATAAATTTTAGGTCCCTGGTCAATGGTTTTGATAAATTCAAATACCTGAAAATGATCCCTTTTTTTGAAAGAAGTAAAACGAATGAAGTCAAGCGTGTCACAGACACCAGAAAAAATAATCGAGTAAACGAAT